>JAJIBD010013972.1:0-28788 GCA_021461705.1 Cryptotis parvus
TAGCAGCAACCTGATCACCTGATCACTTGAATCCCGTTATTCATCGATTTGCTCGAGCGGGCGCCAGTAACATTTCCATTGGACCCTATCACGTGCCAATGTAGCCCAATGGCATCTGGTTGATTCAGGAATAGGAAGAGCCTCAAACCGTTCCTTCAGGGTCTTGACAAGGAAGTCTGACCATCTTGTAGGTGGGCGGCCAAGTGATCTTTGACACCCCGTGGGATCCAGTAGATAACGGCTCTAGTCCAGCGGTTGTCTCCAAATCGCATTACATGTCCAGCCCATCTGATTTTCAATGCCTTGGCAAAAGGAGACAGCGTCCCTGATTCTGGAATAGCGATGGAGGTCAGGCGTGATATTCCAAGCACAGCTCTTTCGATTCCTCTCTGGGAGACCCGAATAGCATTCTCATCCTGCTTTCGTAGGGCCCAGGTCTCTGAGGCGTATGTTAATGCAGGGAGAATGGTGGAGTCAAAGAGATGTGCCCGGAGACGGAGGTTCTTTGTCCTTTTAGCTATTTATTCGATGCTTTTGAAGGCACTCCATGCTGCTCTCTTCCTCCTGCGCAGCTAAAGTTTTAGGTCATTCATCATGTTGACTTCTCAACCTAGGTACACATAACTGCTGCATTCAGAGATGTTTGTTCCATTGAGAGTGAATGGGGCCTCAGGAACTAGTTCATTTTTCATGAACATAGTTTTTTTTTCAGATTCAGCTGCAGACCTATCTTTCCACATTCTCGGTCGAAGACAGCCAGCATTTGTGCCGCTTGGCTAATGTTTGGTGTTATTAGAACAATGTCATCAGCGAAGCGGAGGTGGTGTAGTTGCCAACCATCTATCTTCACTCCCATTCCTTCCCATTCTAATTGTTGCATGATGTTCTCGAGGGTGGCGCTGAAGCAGCAAACAGCTCAGCAAACCCTCAATGACTTTAATAACCTCACTGTGAGGTAGAACAATTTTCACAACTTTACTTTTACTTTTTCAATAATTCCATCTCTGCCATTTTGTTGTAACAAGCAATCACTTGTATCACTTTTCTTCCCGATGTTCATCGATTTGCTCGAGCAGGCACCAGTAACATCTCCATACGTCCTGTCACATGCTAGTGTATCCCAAGGGCATCTGCTTTCTCCAGGAACACGCAGAGCCTCAAGCCAATCTCAGGTCAAGCAATATAAAGCAATATAAAATAAATAATTGGGGCCCGTGAGGGCGCTTTGCCTTGCATGCGGCCCTGGCATCCCATATGGTCCCCTGAGCACCGCCAGGAATAATTCCTGAGTGAAGAGCCAGGAGAAACCCCTGAGCATTGCCGGGTGTGACCCAAAAAAACAAACAAAAAAAATAATAATAAAAATTAAAAAATTAAATAAATAATTGTGTGTCTGCCAAGGGGGCAGGCTTGTGAGGTGCAGGTCACACTGGTGGTGGGATTGGTGTTGGAACACTGAAGGCGTGAAACAACTATATTATGAACAACTTTATAAACTAAAGCGTTAAAGTTCAAAAAAATATTTTTAAGTCAATAAAGAGAATCCACCCTGTTTTTTTTTGTGCACATGTGATCTATTGTTAGGTAGCCAATTACCCAAACTTAGTGGATTAGCCGGGACCTAAACTTTGGGGCGGAGCAATAGTACAGTTAGTAGGGGGCTTGCTTTGCAAGTTCAATCCTCAGCATCCATATGGTCGCAGGGAGTAATTCCTGAAGGCAGAGCCAGGGGTAACCCCTGAACATCCCCAGGTGTGACCCAGTCAAAGGAAAGGACATAAACTTGTTGTCTCATAGTTCCAATGGATTAGACTCTGGTGTATTTTGCTTTTTGGGCCACACCCGGCAATGCTCAGGGGTTTCTCCTGGCTCTGCACTCAGGAGTTACTCCTGGCGGTGCTCGGGGACCATATGGGATGCTGGGGATCGAACCCTGGCCGGCATGGGCCGGCGCGTGGCAAGGCAAACGCCCTACCCACTGGGCTATCGCTCCGGCCCCTCTGGTGTATTTTGACCAGGGAAGCTACTCAATCTGGCCAAGGCTGAAACCAGGGTTTTTGGCCGTGACTGTCCAATCTTGTCCACGCTGCGGGTTCTTCCTCTGCCTCCTTCATGTTGGGAGCAGAGCCTAAATCCTGGAAGAAGTATTCAGCTCTGGAAGCCACGCCTTTCCAGAGAAAAAATCCCAATACAGCTGGGCTTCTGGCCTGCAGGATGACACCCTGTGACTGTCCCACTGCCTCCACTTTTGATCTTTAGACTTTCCTGGGAAGTTTCCATCCACTTAGGTCATGCCCACCCAGGGTCATCTATTTAGTACAACTTAAATTCAACTACTTATATTCTTTGTGTGTGTGGGGCATAGTTCGGTGTCTAGGGGCTCACTGCTCAGGGTTTGTTCCTAGCACTGCTTGGGGAACCATGCAGTGCTAAGGAGTAAACTTAGGCCTCCTTCACGCAATCCATGAGCTTGAACCCTGTGAGCTCTCTCCAGCCCTGATTGGAATCTGAAAATCTCCCTGTCCCCACCAGGCGGCATAAACTCTCTCTAGAAGGGAGACCCGCCGTGAGCACAGGCTCTGTGTGTGCTCTGGGACATATCGTACACAGCACGTGCACCATCTGCCCGAAGCTTGGGGACATCTTAAACCTTGTCTCCAACAATTAGCACATTGAAATTAAAAAGTTCTTGTGGCCTGAGAGATAGCACAGCGGGGGGGGGGCGTTTGCCTTGCAGGTGGCTGCCCTGGGTTCAATCCCTGGCATCCCATATGGTCCTCTGAGCACCTCCAAAGAGTAATTCCTGAGTGCAGAGCCAGGAGGACCCCTGAGCATCACCGGGTGTGACCCAAAAAGTCAAAATAAATTAATTAAAACATTCTTTCAAGATTCCCAAACACCGTGAAAGAGAAAGACTGGCACGAACGTGCAAGATCAGGCGCCCCAAAACTGTAAAACAATGATGAAGGAAATCAAAGACACGAAAGACTGAAGGGCTGAAGCATGTCTGGACCCTTCTCACACTGACCTCTGTGGGTCTCAAAAGGCATCAACTAGCTGACAAATTTCTCCGACACCCTTCCCAGCTGAGACTCAGGGCGCCTGTGGAGGAGTGTGGGCCAGCACCCTCCCCCCAACAAAGCTCCTGGAAGCTGCTCCCACACCCCCAAGCCACCGTTATACTCTGGGCTGAACCCCACGGCCTCACGATTGAGAGCCACAGAGAACCTAAGTAGAGAACAACCCAGGGGGCGGGCGATAGCCCAGCGGGTAGGGGCGTTGCTTTGCACACGCGGCCGGCCCATGCCGCCCCAGGTTCGATCCCGGCATCCCATATGGTCCTCCCGAGCACTGCCAGGAGTAATTCCTGAGTGCAGAGCCAGGGAGTAACCCCTGAGCATCGCTGGGTGTGACCCAAAAAGCAAAAAAAAAAAAGCACGAGAACAACTCCAAGGTACACAGGTCTTTGTGGCTGAAAACTCCAGGCTTCTCGGAATCAGGGTGGGCTCCCTCCCCCCCCCCCTGTACTTGCAGAGCTGGCAGCCTTGCCCAGTTAAATATTTAACTGCACAGTTACCTGCCCAGTTAAATATTCTGGATATTCTGGACAGGTCCAAACTCTACAATGCTAACATCCCAGTAGGAGCACACCAGATTGGATGGGAATGTAACGCAGAAGTCAACCAACTGCAACAACAACAACAACAACAACAACAAAGCATTAAACCAGAGTAACAGAAACATGACTTGCAACCACAGCTTAGGAGACCCTCAGATGAGGACTTAGGGTCCCCCACATTGAGATGTAACCATTTTTACAAATTTTCCTATACAAAAACGTTAGCCACTTAGAGATAACGAGCAATATAAAATAAACGGCTGGGGGCCTACTGTGAGGCAGGCTTGAGGGGTGGTTGTGAAGGAGACAATGATGGAGCGAAGGTGATAGTAGTGCTGGGTTGGTGCTGGAAGTGGAACGTCGCAGCAACCGTCATGAACTACTTTGGTAAACTTGCAGTGTCTGTGCTGAACACCACTCAGATAACATCCGGCAGGGGGCGCAGAGAGACGGCGTCGTGGCCTTCACTCCCGGCTCGCCAGCATGGAGCCGCGAGTCCAATACCCAGCGCTTCTGCATGCAGACACCAGATGCTCGGTTGACGGTGACCCACAGTCACAAACAATTTTCAGCTACATGTAGCAAAGTGAGGGATGGCAGGTTCTAGCCCTGGCCCGCCACCCCAGCAGAGCCTCACAAGCCAGACGACCCCCACTCCATGAGGACCTTCATTTTCCACATCTGGACTTCCCCCTCGTCAGAACTCCACCCAGCAGACCAGCCTATCACAGCCCGCTCGCGCAGCCACTAGCGGCCACGCGGTTCATCAAAAAATCCTGGATTTTGAGATGACTACAAGAGTATGCTACCCACACGGCAGAGCCTGGCAAGCTACCCGTGTCGTATTTGATATGCCAGATACCAGTAACAATTATGGACCTCATTCCCATGACCTGATGGGATGGTTTGAGGCTCTTTATGTTCCTGGAGCAAGCAGGTGCCCTTGGGCTCTACTTGCATGAGACAGGTCATATGGAGATGTTACTGGTGCCCGCTCGAAGCAAATCGGCGATGAACGGGAAGACAGTGATACAGTGATGTAGCAAAGTGTGTGAGAGCATCCTAAGTGCAGGCTGGACTCTGGGCCAGCTTAACCAAAAAGCCCAGCCCAGCCCAGCCCAGTCGTGCCCTGTTGGGTGCTTGGGGGTGGGGGTGTGTGTATCGCTTCCACATGGCACCGAGTAAGCCCCACAGAAGGGGTCTTGAGCCTTAACCACACACAGGTTTCGTAAGGTGTGTAACTTAAGCTTGTAAAGACAACCCACGCCGGGGATTTGGGTGGCACGGATTTGGTCTTCTTCTTACCACCAACTCCCCTCCTCCTGAGCCACGAATAACGTTCTCACTTTGAATTTTTTTCTTTGCCTTTTTTAATTGAATCACTAGGAGACAGACCATCACAAAGCTGTTCATGAATGGGTTCAGTGGTACAGGGGTCCCACACCCGACCCTCCACCAGTGCACATTTCCCTGCACCAATGGCCCGCTTCCCTACTGCCCGCGTCCAACCCATCCTGCACCTAAAGCCTGGCTCTATGGCACTTTATCTCCTTATTCCTCCCTCCTTCCCTCTCTAGTCTCTCTCTGTCTCTCTCTCTCTCTCCTTCCCTTTTTTTTTCTTTTTGGGTCACACCCGGCAATGCTCAGGGGTTGCTCCTGGCTCTGCACTCAGGAATTACACCTGGGAGCCGTATGGGATGCTGGATATCAAACCCAGGTCGGCCGCACGCAAGGCAAACGCCCTACCAGCTGGACTATTGCTCTAGCCCCCACTTTGATTTTTTAAAGTGCTGATTCATTGGTAGTTGGCGATTAATCTTGCAAAGAACTAATTGTCATGAGAGGTCTGGTCTTAGCTTGTAAGCTTGTGCAGAGGATTCTGTTGAAGTGCTTTTCATTACTTTGTTCCTCTCCTGAAGCCTTCCCTTAAGGTCCATTAGGTAACTTCCCCTGGCCTTGGTATTAATAAACCCAGAGAGATTTTCCTTCCAGAGAACATGCTGCACACAGGAATCTGAGTGGGGATCGTTAGTGTTTTAAAAACAGGCTGTTGCGAGCCTCAGACGCAGCTGGGGGGAACTGGAACTCTCCCCCTAGCTCAGCTGCCGCCATGAGGCCCCCAGGAGGACAGATGGGTTTTGGGTGTTGGCCCATCACCTCTGGGGGGTCCCGGAAGCAGCCGGATGAGACTCATCCACCACATTAGCCGCCATTTTCGCTGTCCGGATGCTGACCATGAGGCCCCTAAGTTGCGCAACCGCTTGTGGCCACGCGGTCCATCAAACTAGTGGAAACAGTTATGTCCTTTAATGTACTGCAGTCTACAATGTGTAGAAAAGGTAGGCGGGAGGGGAGAGATAAAGAGGAGAGAAAAGACATACAGAACCCGCCAAGTAGTTGGGGTGCAGGAGGGGGGAGGGAGGTGGGGACATTGGTGATTGGAGATGGGCTTGGGTGGAGGGATGGGTGTTGGAACACTGTAGAACCAAAACTAGAGCATGAGCATCTTGCAATTGTATGTCTAAAAAGTGGTGTAATAATGGGGCCGGAGCGATAGCCCAGCGGGTAGGACGTTTGCCTTGCACGCAGCCGGCCCATGCCGGCCCGGGTTCGATCCCCGGCATCCCATATGGTCCCCCCGAGCACCGCCAAGAGTGACTCCTGAGTGCACAGCCAGGAGTAACCCCCTGAGCATCGCCCGGGTGTGACCCAAAAAAGCATAAAAAAAGTGGTGTAATAAAATTTAATTAATTAATTAATTAATTAAACTGAAAAAAAAAAAACAGGCTGTTGGTTGCCGTGGATTTTCTGTGGCTGTTATGCGGAGTTTAATCCGTGTGTATGTGTCCCGGGACAGTTCTGGACGAGCGATGGCTGAGATGCAAGCAGGGTCCCCCCAGCTTGGCTCAGGCTGTGCCCCTTGGGACCCCGCTTGTTTGCAAGGGGTTGATTGGGAAAACCAAGATTAGGATCCTGCAAGAAAAAAATACATATTTAATTGACCCATCAGGGGTCAGGTGACCACATCAGGGGCGGGGTCACAGGCATGCCCACCCCCACTTGCATGCACTATATAACTGGGGAGGGGGCGCCAGAATAGGGGGCCGCCGACCCTGTGGTGCTCTGCTTCCCGCGCTGCTGTGGGCTAGGAGGGGAATGGCCGCACCGCACCTGTTTCACAAGGTGATGATGAAACTAAGCGTCTCTGTGCTGCTGTGGACCGAGCCAAACGGACTAAGACAGAAGCAGAAAGTTCCCTTGGGCCAGACACTCCCCCAAAGGGGATTCCTTTAGAAGCGGGGAGGGCTGTTAGAAAGGCAAAAGTCATTGGAGGAAACGAAAAGTGGGCGGTGATCTGGCTTCTTATTGGCTGAGTTTGGGCCTCTCTCATTGGCTGAGCTGTTGCTGGGGCGGAGCTTCTCTCCCACCTCCCGCCACATTGGCGGCCCGGGCGAGTGAGTCCGCTCTCTTCCGGTTGGGCGCTGTGTCCTGCCCTACGTGCGCAGGCGCGAGCCCCCTTCCTCTCCTGCCGCCCTCCTAGCCTGCACTTAAGGGGTTTCTGGTCTTTGCGAGCATTAACAGTGATAAAGGCACACAGCAGTGTCTGTTACCTAAGTAACCTCTAAGCTTTTGCTCTTACACTTCTAATTTTATCAGCGTAGGATTGATCTGAATGTTGTTTTTTTTTAAATTTACTTGCTACCTTCTTAATAAATGGGTATTCGTGTGCAAGAGAGATTCAGACACTTTTTTTAAAAACAGTTGTAAGGCTGGGGATGTCGTTCAGTGGAAGAGCGTATGCTTTAAGTGCGTACGGCCATAGGCTCCATTCATGACTACTCCAACCCCGTCCCCAAAGAATGGAGAAAAGAACATTCTCTAATTTTCCATCTAAATCTCTGCGAGTCTTTTTTTTTGGAGGGTCGCACCCAGCGATGCTCAGGGTTACTCCTGGCTCTGCGCTCAGGAATCACTCCTGGCACTGTGGGGGGCCGTGATGGGATGCTGGGGATCGAACCCGGGTCGGCTGCGTGCAAGGCAAACGCCCCTACCCGCTGGACTATCGCTCCGGCCCCTCTGCGTAGTCTTTTTTTTTTTTTTTTTTTTTTTTTTTGCTTTTTGGGTCACACCCGACAATGCTCAGGGGTTACTCCTGGCTCTGCACTCAGGAATTACTCCTGGCAGTGCTCGGGGACCCCTCTGGGATGCCAGGGATCGAACCCTGGCCGGCATGGGCCGGCCGCGTGTAAGGCAAACGCCCTACCCGCTGGGCTATCGCTCCGGCCCCCTCTGCGAGTCTTTTTTAATTCCACTTTATTACTGGTGCTGTTCGGCTATGTTTAATTTTTCACTTCCCTTTTTTTATTTGATGCCATACTCTGGAATCAAGGCTCTAAGAAATCCTAATAAGAGTTTCATTTATTTCTCCTGGGATAAGCCTTTTAGTTGGAGTATGAAATGTATGGCCTTTAAAAATATTTTATTAAAGAGTCATGATTTACAAAGTTAATGACAGTTGCATTTTAAGCATGCAACAATTCAACACCGGTCTCTCCCTCCGGCGCCAACGTCCCTCTACCAGTGCTCCAGATTCCCGCACCCCAACCGTCACTCAACCTGTCACCTTGACAGGCACATTGCAGTTTCAGTGGCTGCGCTGAGGTCTCCATTGAATCTGTGCCGTGTGGTATACGGCCACATCCCTCACTCATGCCTCTTCACCCAGGACTCTTGTTCTCTCCTTCCGCCCTTGATTTCTTTGAAATGTGTCTGCCTGCCTGCCTGCCTGCCTATCTATCTATCTATCTATCTATCTATCTATCTATCTATCTATCTATCTATCTATCTATCTATCTATCTATCTATCTATCTATCTATCTATCTACCTACCTACCTACCTACCTACCTACCTACCTACCTACCTACCTACCTACCCACCTACCTACCTATCTATCATCTATCTATCTATCTATCTATCTATCTATCTATCTACCTAGCTATCTATTTATCTATCTATCTACCTATCTACGTATCTACTGTGGACCGGCTCTCGGAAGCCTCAGACCGAGGGAGAACAAGGGCCGAGGTTCAGGAGGGACCCAGGATTTGGCGATGACAGACAGACACAGACACACTCAGGTGGTGGTTTGAATCTGCTGCAATTTTATGAGGGCTTCATGGGGTTTATATATCATAAAACAATAAAGAGACTTGGTAGGGCATACACGATGAAACAGAAAGCGGATACATGCTTGGCAGGGCATACACAATGAAACAAAAAGTGAATACATAACATAATGAAACAAAAAATGAATATGTGATACCGCAACTACTTAAGCCATTTGGTTACAATTAAACGAGGTTTCTTTGTCTTATGTCTCGCCCCAAGAACTACAGGCTTCGCAAGTCCAGAGGTCACTTTAACTTCATTTAGACAATTATAATGTTTTAGTACATCATATCCAAGGTTTTGTGTATTGTGTAGCTGGTAACATATTATCCAGCATTTTCTTTTCTTTAACAAGCACCAAGGCTTTCTATACCGCATTAATTTTTTCTGTAAATGGCAAATAAAATTATATATATATATATATATATATATATATATATATATATATATATATATATATATATATATATATATATATATATAAATCGGACAAAGAACCTCTGGCTCCGGGCACATCTCTTTGACTCCACCATTCTCCCTGCATTAACATACGCCTCAGAGACCTGGGCCCTACGAAAGCAGGATGAGAATGCTATTCGGGTCTCCCAGAGAGGAATCGAAAGAGCTGTGCTTGGAATATCACGCCTCACTCAAGTAAGAGAAGGAATCCGGAGTTCTGACCTCCATCGCTATTCCAGAATCAGGGACGCTGTCTCATTTGCCAAGGCATCGAAAATCAGATGGGCTGGACATGTAATGCGATTTGGAGACAACCGCTGGACTAGAGCTGTTACCTACTGGATCCCACGGGGTGTCAAAAGATCAACTGGCCGCCCACCTACAAGATGGTCAGACTTCCTTGTCAAGACCCTGAAGGAACGGTTTGAGGCTCTTCCTATTCCTGAATCAACCAGATGCCATTGGGCTACATTGGCACGTGATAGGGTCCAATGGAAATGTTACTGGCGCCCGCTCGAGCAAATCGATGAATAACGGGATTCAAGTGATCAAGTGATCAAGTAAATGGCAAATCATGAAATTCCCTGCATTTACTATAACTAACCTATCTTCTTCCTATATCATCATATTTCCCTTTATATGGTAATGGTTTTAAATATTTATTAGCAGTTTTTGAACTCTGTGATTTCCCTATCAACTTTCTGTTTCTGGTTTTCTCATTCCCTCCTGTTTACTAGACTTTCCTTCCATTATTAACTCTTTGATCTCCAGCTGGTTCATAAAAACACCTATACTGGTAAATGTTTAATTCATAAAGGAATACACAGCTTGAATTACTGGAGGCACTTCATTGCTTCTGTTTACTAATATTCATTTGATTCCCAGAAACACCAAGGGACACATTGATTATTAGGCAAGGATAGAAGGTTAACAATATCATAGAGAGGACGCAGAACGTTCCAAGCCATCGGTGAGGACAGAAATAGGGAATGGGCAGCACCGGAGATATTAGCCTCACTGACTGCCGGGAACTGCTGGAAGCAACGCTCCGAGGAGCTCAGACCTCCCTTCCTGTTGTGACTGTTGAGGTGGCATTATCACACAGGCGACACCACTGTGGATGTGGCATCTATCTATCTATCTATCTATCTATCTATCTATCTATCTATCTATCTATCTATCTATCTATCTATCTATCTATCTATCTATCTATCTATCTATCTATCTATCTATCTATCTATCTATCTATCTATCTATCTATCTATCTATCTATCTATCTATCTATCTATCTATCTATCTATCAATCATTCTATCTATCAATCATTCTATCTATCTATCTATCTATCTATCTATCTATCTATCTATCTATCTATCTATCTATCTATCTATCTATCTATCTATCATCTATCATCTATCTATCTACCTACCTACCTATCCATCTATCCATCTATCATCTATCTATCTATCTTCTATCTGTCTGTCTGTCTGTCTGTCTGTCTGTCTGTCTGCCTGCCTGCCTGCCTGCCTGTCCGTCTATCTATTTGCTTTTTCGGGTCACACCCAGTGACACTCAGGGGTTACTCCTGGCTCTGCACTCAGGAATTAATCCTGGCGGTGACTGGGTAACCATATGGGATGCCGGGGATGGAACCTGGGTCGGCCGCATGCAAGGCAAATGCCCTATCCGCTGTGCTATTGCTCTGGCCCTGAAATGTCTCCTTTAATGAATATTTTCCTCATTATTTTCAGTGCCCTTTGTCATTCTGATGTGCTGATCCTGGTATCTCTCAGGCTTTCTCCCTTGCTTTTCTGAGACTTAGCATACCCCTTTGCTTCCACAGTCTTGGGTAGTACAGTGGGTAAGGTGCTTGCCTTACATGTGGCCACCCAAGGCCGGTCCCCAGAGCTCCCTAGGAGTAAGCCTTGAGTGCAGAGCCAGGGGTAAGCCCTGAGCAGCATCAGGTGTGGCCCCAAACCAAAATAAATAAATGAGCAAAGAGGCTCATGCGCAGCATAGACAGCCACGTGGTCCCCCAAACCCCACTGCTGCAAAGGGTGGGAGCAGCCCCCAGAGCACCAGATGGGGCTCCCAAACAAAGGGAGAGCTGAGGGGTGCTTGCCCCAGAGCCGTGTTCTCTGTCTCCCTTGCGTGTCTTTGCGCCCATTTGCTTGCTCTTTCCACTCTGGAGAAGCCCGCCTTCAGTCTTGGACCCGCAATTTCCCTTTCTCTCCCCTCACATCTTTTTTTAAGATTCAAAAACTATCTTGCTTCATTAAAAAAAAATTAAAATGGAAAGGACAAACCGGAAGATGGAGAGGGCTGAAGAGTTTGCAGAGTGCTGGAGTCACTTGCTTCTTGCTTATGTGGCCACACCAGTTAATCCCGGGCACCACTGGGTGTGGCCCAAATCCTTCAACCTGCCAAATACGGGTGTTTCCCACCTTCTCCTGGTCCTCCACCGGCCGCTCGAAAGCTTCCGTTCTGAGCACGCTGGGCAAAACTGGGACGATTCCTTCCCTCCCAGCTACCTGCCTCCTCCCTGAAACCAGTCGGTCATTACTCAGTGTGAGCCCGGAGGAATCAACATGATTCTGGGTCAAGACAGAAACCAACTCCAAGGGGCCGGAGCGATAGTACAGCACGGAGGGTGTTTGCCTTGCATGCAGCCGGACGCGGTTCTAACTCTGGCATCCCATATGGTCTCCTGAGCACCGCCAGGTGTAATTACTGAGCGGGGAGCCAGGAGTAACCCCTGAGCATTGTTAGGTGTGACCCAAAAAGTAAAAAAAAAAAAACTGAGTGTTTCTGATGTCATCTGCAGGTCATGCGGCTTATTAAGGCCCGCTGGGAGAGGGTTTTTCTGCACAGCTAATGATACTCGGCCAAGGCTGAGCTCCATGGCTCCTCACAGCTGTAACGAGGCCCCAGCCCAGCGCTCCAGCCCACGGTGGACACGTGGACGTGGCTGGAAAAATGGCGACAAACCACCCCAAGCTGCGTCCTGCTGGAAAGCCCACGGTGTCGCTGGTCCCGGGGGTTGGGAGAGAACCTCGCCGAGTCACTGATCGTGGCATGTGGTCCTCAAAATAGCACAGGAGCAACTTGGGGGGTTAAAAAAAAAAAGGGTTTTGTGGGCCACCCAAGTTAGTCTCACCCGCCCGGAGCACAGCTTTAGCGAGAGATGCAGTAACCTAGCGGTCGGAGTCTTTATCCCGTTCATTTTGCTTTTTAATTTTGATCCCTCCTTAGAAAAGAATAATAAAAAGGATGTATGGTTTTTAATAAAAGAGAACGAGGGAAGGAGGGAGTAGGGGCTGAGCCTCCAGCAGAGGTTTTATTATATTTTAAGGGCTTATCCATTTTCTAGTGGGCTTCAGGAAATGCATGCAGTGCCCTGTGGGAGGGACTGGGCTGTCCAGGTGCAGAGCAAGACAAGACAACGGCAGAGAAACATCCGCGGGATCCTTGCCAGCCGGCCTCAGTTCTGTCACTGCCCAATAGAACTCTTCTTTTCCATGCAATCAGTGCTGTGCTTTTTGGGAGGATGACAAGTTTGGGGTTAATTTTACTTTTTGGAGGATGGGATGGGATTTGGCCACACCAGCTAATGCTCAGGACTTAATCTTGGCTCTGTGCTCAGGGGCCACTCCTGTGGCACTCTGGGAATCACGTGGGGCTGGAAATCAAACTGGAATTGGCCACATGCAGAGCAATCACCTGTGCCCTTCTGCTATCTCTCTGGCCCCAACGGATGTCTTCTTTACAGGTGGGTCAGCTTTCAGAATGCCTAAGGAACCGGAGGGAGGAATAAAGACCATGCCGCTCACCTAGTCGACGGTATAGGGTTCACTTGTGTTCACTGCTGCACAACTCACAACAGACCAGCCCTGCAAACTACCCAGGTGTCCAAAAACATAAGAGATGATTCTCTTTCCCTAATTAAAACTGTGAAGGGGGGTCGGAGAGACAGACCAGCGGGGAGGGTGTTTGCCTTGCATACGGCCACCCCAAGGTCCTTCTCTGGCACGCTGTAGAGTCCCCTGAGCAACGCCAGGAGTAATACCTGAGGGCAGAACCAGGAGTGATCCCTGAGCACTGCCGGGTGTGACCCCAAAAAGCAATATATATATATATATATATATATATATATATATATATATATATATATATATATATAAAGTTTAAATTTTCAAAATTAGGGGCCTGAGCAATAGCCCAGCGGGTAGGGCGTTTGCCTTGCAGCCAGCCCATGCTGGCCCGGTTCAATCCCGGCATCCCATATGGTCCCCCGAGCACCGCTAGGAGTTATTCCTGAGTGCAGAGCTAGGAGAAACCCCTGAGCACTGCCAGGTGTGACCCCAAAAAGCAATATATATAAAGTTTAAAAATTCAAAATTAAAAAGAACACTAGTTTAAAACAGTGGCCCACTTCTGATATATAAATATTCTATATATATTTATATAGAATATTCACCGAATGGAGGAATACAGTCTATGTAGCTCACCTAGTTGATTGTAGAGGGTCTTTATTAGTCTACGTAAATATCCTAGATTTTGGTTGGGGGCCCATGTGCCTTTTCTCAGGACTTGGTCCTCCCTCTGCATTCAGGGATCACTAATGCGGGGCCTCGGGACCAAAGATGGTTCCTCAGACGAACCACTGTGGCCGCAGTGGCAAGAGCCTTTACCACGGTGTCTCTGGGCAGTCCTGTTTTAACATGTCACCTCTCCCATCAGTTTCATAAAAGCATGATTTTCTAGCATGTCTCTGTATAGCAGGAAGGACTTGCTTTCCCGTGATGGGGGCTCTGAACATCTACTCTACCATTGTGTGTGTGTGTGTGGTGTGACCACGCTGAGAGCTACTCCCAAACCAGCGCTCAAGGGTCCTCCTGGTGGTGCTCAGGGAACGCTGTGGTGCCAGGGTTCAAAAAACCAGGGCTTCTGCATACACAGGTCCCATCTCCAGCACCCGGAGCCCACCAGGAGTGATCCCTGAGCAGAATCAGGAGTAAACCCTGAGCACAACTGGGTGTGGCCAAAAAATGAACATCAATAAAAATAAAACACTTGCGCCGGAGTGATAGTCAGCAGGTAGGGCGTTTGCCTTGCACCTTATCCAGTCCTTTTGGCTGTTTCCCTGGCAAGCGCTTTATTATTATTATTATTATTATTATTATTATTATTGCTTTTTGGGGTAGGTAATGCTCAGGGGTTTCTCCTGGCTCTACACTCAGGAATTACTCCTGACGGTGCTCAGGGGACCATATGGGATGCCAGGGATCGAACCTGGACCAACATTGGCCGGCTGTGTGCAAGGGAAATGCCCTACCTGCTGACTATCACTCCGGTGCAAGTGTTTTATTTTTATTGATGTCCATTTTCGGGCCACACCCAGTTGTGCTCAGGGCTTACTCCTGACTCTGTGCTCAGGGATCACTCCTGGTGGGCTCCGGGGTGCTGGAGATGGGACCTGGATGGGCTGTGTCTATGCCTACAAATGAAAACCCAGCATCATTGGCTTTTAAGTCGACAGCCACTAAGAATGGAATCAAAGTTGAGTATCTTGACTTTCCTTAGAGGTGGGTGCTTTGAAGCAGTAGGCAGGGAGCCCAGGGTGCAGAGGCACTCCCAATGCCAGCTAAGTGGCCTTGGGGACAAAGGGGGCTCAGTGAGGTGTGAGGATGCAGGGCTGAGGCCGGACCGCAGGGGCAAGGGTGGTGCTGGTGGGGAGCTCAGACTGGGGCCCTGGGGTGTACCGGATGCACTGCTGGCTTCTGAGCCATCTCCCTGATACTATTACAGTAAAGGCACCTATAAAACAACGCTCCATTGCAGAGTGGCACTTTCTCTGCTCATCAAGCCTAGTGGCACTCAATTCAGATGAATCGAGGTCCTGTTTGGTGAATATTTATTCATTAATGCATTTATTTTTGCTTTTTGGGTCACACCCGGCAACGCTCAGGGGTTTCTCCTGGCTCTGCACTCAGGAATCACTCCTGGTGATGCTCGGGGGACCATATGGGATGCTGGGAGTGAACCCAGGTCAGCCGCCTGCAAGGCAAACACCCTCCCCACTGTGCTGTTGCTCCAGCCCCAACGGTGAATATTTAGAATCCTGGAAGGTTACAGAGCAGATCATGGATCCATCCTTCTGGGGAAGTATATTTTCTGGGGTGCTGGGGAGTTTCCAGAAATGCTGAGTATCGCTGGGACCCACCCTCGGTGATTCTTGGTCAACAGCGCCAGGCAGTTCAGTAGTATTGCTTGGCCACCAACTAGGGCCGCCCCGGACCTCACTCCATCCTTGGGCTGTCTGCCCCACCCTGGGGCCTCCTTTTTCAGACAAGGCGGGGCGTGGGGCGTAGTAGGAACAAGCCCAGGAACAGACCATCTCAAAGATTTTTCATTGCCAGAGAGGCATTTAGAGGTAGGGGAAAGTATCAGCAGTTACGTCATCATTGCATTTCTTTAAAGGTTGCTAAACTTCTAAGGCTCTCAGGCTGTTAACTAGGTGGGTGGGGCGGGTAGCCCTGATACAGCTCTTCACCCTCACATCGGCCCCAAAGGCAGAGTTCCAGGAAGGTATTTCCCTACAGGAAGAGGTTAGCAATGCGGGGTCACAGTTTGCTGGGTTAGGTTTAGGGGTTCCAGGCTTGGGTGCTTCCCGGCACATAGATGACTCTGGCCAGAAGCGGTCACCTGAGTATGGTGGATGTGCCCCTCGTTACCCAGAGGCACCGCGTCTCCACGTCTGTGTCGCTCTATTTCCCTACTTCAGGTGTGGGCGAGACAGGCATCTCCCTGCCTGCTCGCCAGTCAGGCCTTTCATGATCTGTAATTGCCAAGAGCAGCTTCCCCATGAGCAGCACCGATACCTAACAGGGTAGTGTATATACTAGTGGCCAGTGATGTCTTCCCAATGCTGCACAGCTGGTGATGTGACCTGGCCCATGCCCCAGAGCCAGTGATGTGATCTTCCGGATGCCTCAATGACGTGAACGTGACCTTCCCAGTGACGCCTCCGGCCTCTCTCTGCGTGTGGTAGCTGCTGGAGCACGGCTGCGCCAAGGTCGGGGCCTGGCAAGCACAGAGGGGGAGGCCAGGCTACCCTGCTCCCCCACCCGTGGCCCTGGTGACCTCATTCCCTGCTGCTGGGGGCCGGCCAGTGTGGAGGGTCCAGGTCACCGGGAGTCCCGGGAGCACAGCAAACTCGACTCCGACGACTGGTTTTACGTCCAGCAGGCAGTCTTCTTGCTGCCCAGCACCTCAGCCCCGTGCGGGGGCACTGCCTGCCATCGTGATGGACCCCGGCGAAGCAGATTCTCACCCGGCAGCGTTTTTCTCCTATACACCAGTACCTCCCGCCCAGCCACAGAAACTGCGCTGTAGGGATGCGTGGAAGGCGTGCCTGGTCCAAACGGAAACACAGCAAAACCTGCAATGCTCTAGTTGGGGGTGACCAAATATGAATTTTCAAAGTTTTTATTTTTAATATTTTATGGTCTGGGGGTCAGGAAGATAAACATTTTTTATTATTCCAAAGATGAATCGAAAGAGCTATGCTTGGAATATCACGCCTCATTCAAATGAGAGAAGGAATCCGAATTCCGACCTCCGTCGCTATTCTAAAATCAAGGACACTGTCTCATCTGCCAGAACATCAAAAATCAGATGGACTGGTCATATAATGCGATCTGGAGATGACCGTTGGACTAAGAGCCGTTACTGATTGGATCCCACGGGACGTCAAAAGATCGCGTGGGCCGCCCACCTGCAAGATGGTCAGACTTCCTTATCAGGACCCTAAACAAATAGTTCGAAGCTCTTAATATCCCTGAAACAAACAGATGCCATTGGGCTACACTGGCACGTGATAGGGTCAAATAGGAACATTACTGGCGCCCGCTCGAGCAAATCGATGAGTCGAGTCAAGTGACCAAGTGATGGTCTGGGGTGTGTGTGTGTGTGTGTGTGTGTGTGGTCAGTCTGGTCTGGGGTTACTCCTGGCTCTGTGCTCAGGTATGAGTCCTGGTGGGGTCAGACGTGGTCCCAGGGATAGAACCTGGGTTGACTGTACCCCAGGCAAATGCCCTACCAGCTGTACTATCACTCACTGGCTTCAAATTTCCAACCTTTTTCAACTCTGCATAAATTAAAAGGGTTTCTGGGGACACCTTTGATTCCAACAGCAAACCTCCAAGGCCTGGTGGAAACATACCACCAGGGTAAAACACGGGCCAGCCGCCACTGCTGGCAAGACCGTGAGCCGCACAGCCCAGGCGGATACAAAAGCATCCAGGGCCAGAGAGGCCGTGCTGCTAAGAGCTGAAGGGTGTCTGCTACCCAGGAAACCACCTTACTGTAATCCATTCTACTTTTTATTCCACCTCAAACTTAGCTTTTAATAAAATAATGCGAATCACTTAAAGAAAAAAGTCTTTAATTTTAAATTCTGATCTAGGCATAAAATTCATTCTTAGAGCACGGGTAAATTTAGTACAAACTATAAAAAGGTTAACACTGTAGTTTCAACAGAAATCTATTAAAGATCCCTTAGAAAAATTAAACAATACCAAGTCATTTTACTGCTACGAGGTTAATACATAAAAGGAAAAAAAACATTCACACATTTTACTGAATAGTTCAGTAAATAATTTTAGCCATAATACTTATCATAAAATTTTAAGTTGTGCATTGGCCCCAGGACATTACAATTTGTGATGAAAATACTCAACCGTATCTAATTAGAACCACCCCTAGTTTAAAAAACAAGAACCAACAAAACCAAAACACCCAAACAACTGATTTGAAATGAGCAAAGCCTCCTAGGCCCTTAACTGTGAAGCAAGGTGCCGGGTGACTGCTTGGCTGAAGGCAAGTGGAAGAGGGTCAGGCGCTACTTCTGCTTCTGAGTGGTCAGGGGAGGCCAGCGGAGGGGACGTTCAGAGGCACGGCTATTCCTTTAGAAAAATACTCGTCGCTTCTACTCTGAAAATCATTCAATGAACCCAAGCCAGACAGTACTGAATTTTTACACCGACTTCTTTTGCATTCGAATGCTGTTTATTGAGGAGCAAAACGAGACTGCCGTCGGAACATGCCGGGGACATTCACATTCGCGGGCTGGGGCGGACAGGCCTTCCCACTCACTGCTCGAGTGACAGCAAGGATGACGCCTCATCGTTTCTGCCCTTCGCTCCACCCCCACCCCCCCATGTTTGGATCTACTGGTTTGCTGGGTAGAAAGAAGGCTTGTCTCCCCCCAAAAAGACTCACACCAGCACCACCAGTGTGTGTCCGCTGGTGTGACGGAAACGTCCTCATGACTGGCTTCCCTTCACCTTCACAGGGGGTGGGTTGTCCCGATAGAAAAATACTCTCTGGGGCCACTGGACGGGCTCACGGGCAGGCAGTTCTTCAGGGGCCGCCAGAGACCCGCGGTCCACCCCAGGGTGACCCCCAGTGCCACGCTTCCACGGGTCGCCGTGGCTCTGCAGGGGAACGGCCTACACACAACTCTACTGTTCTCTCTTGCTCACAAACAAAACAAAGAAACCTAAACAAAAGGGTAAACGTTTATTGGAGTTAGTTTCCGGTGTGCAGGTCAGGCCGTTCAGGCAGAGTTCAGGAGCTCCTGGATGGCGGCCTGCTGCTCGGGGCTGAGCTGGGCTATGCACTCAGTCCACAGGCCTCCTGAGGTCTAGGAGAGAAGAGCCAGTGAGTCGGTGCTGCAGTGCCAAGGGCGCCCGAGGAGCCCCGCGGGCCGCTAACTTCGGGAGCTCACCGCCATTAGTGGCCCCCCTTCAGTCGAGGATGCTTCACTCTACACTACGTGGGCACTGTGTGTCCAAGAGACCCTACGCAGTGACCTCTGGGGGCCAGGATCAGCAACTCTAGCGGCAGCGTGCTCCCTGCGTGCACCTTCCCGACGTGCAGCACCCTCTATTTAATGAGGGTGCACTCCAGCACCAAAGGGAAGGGGCAGAACAGCTCTGACTTACAAGATTGTAGTGCTAATCAATAATCAAACCATCCAGACGGATCGTCTTTAAGGAGAATGCACTTAGGCACACCGAGAAAATAAAAATGAAACTCCCTCGGCTCACTCAAAGCTGCTGCTCGTCTAAACGGAATAATAAAAGAAACGAGAAATGAGCTCCCGAGCGCTTTACCTGAACTTGGCGAACCACGTTGGCCAGGCGTTTGGCACAAGGATCTTCATGTTTAATGGCCTCATGCATTTCTCCTTCCGCGATGATGCTGAATATTTTGGGCAGGTTGGTATTGTTAGGGCCAAGAACGATGGGGTGATTGCTGACAAAAGAGAAACCAGGGTGAGGGAGTCGTGGAAGGAGGGACTCGGAAGCACGTGCTCTCAGTCCGTGCCCAGACACCAGCAGGTGGGGTTGCGGGGTCTCTGTAAGCGCTAACACGCTCCGAGTCCGGCTGCCGCAAGCTCAGTTAGAGGAAAATGGCTTCTACCCAGTAGCTTCAGCCTGTCCCGCAAGGCAACCAGGAATACTGCTCGGCTCGTTCCTCAGATCTGTTGGACTCGCAGCTGTTCTGCTGTTACTGTTACAGGGGCCAGAAAGGTCGGGGATGGAAGCCAGGGTTGAACGATACCCCTGGCCCTCGGGCTGTCTTGAGACCAAAGAGGGCCTTAAAAACCAGATACCCAGTGACCGACCCAGATCCCTGTGAGAGCCGGCTGGGGCAAAGGCGTGCGCCTCCTGGCAGTACGGCAGCTCCCTGCAGAGGACTTTGGAACTGGCCGTGCAAACCACCCCCTTCAGGGGCTGGCTGTGGGCAGCCTCGGGGCCTGCAGGGCTGCAACCCCAGCCGGACACTTCTGAGAGTGCCTCGGGGTCATCTTGGACGGGAAGAAGAGCTCAGAGATGGGGCTGGGGAACGGTGAGAGGAAAAGCGGGCACCAACACCCAACCCAGGTCCCTGACCGGACAGTGCCCTGAGCCCAGGCGGCAGCAGTCCGGCTGCACGGCTCGGCCGTCACTGAGTGGTGTAACTGTGCTCTTCATAACAACCATTTCGGGTGGGGTGGGGGAGGGCAACAGGGAGAGGGGTGGGGTGGGTTTCTGGGCCATGGCCAGCAGTGCTCAGGACTCAGGCGACCTCTAACAGTGCGCTTGTTCCCGAAAGTGAGATTTTTACACCACACAAAGTGACTCCTGGTCATCGCAACAGTAAGAACAAGAGGCGGGGGTGGGAGTGAGGATCACCAAAAGAGAGGGTTTTTGTTTGGAGGGGGTCGCACCTGGCGATGCTCGGAGGGCCGTATGGGATGCCAGGGATTGAACCTGGTGGGCCATGTGCAAGGCAAATGGTCTCTTGCTGGACTATCGCTCCGGGCCCCCCCAAGAGAGACTTAAGTGAGGCGGCCAAGAGAACACTGAGGGTATGTGACGCCTGTGGCACCGTGTCCCGCCTCACCTTTCGATGAGGTCGCACAGGTAGCTGAAGGTCTGGACAGCTTCTTCCTTGTCTTCATGCAGCGGGAGCCAGGACAACCAGTGTGGCAGGACCTCGTCAACATTCACACAGTCGGGCTTAAACTTCATAATTTTCCCGACTGCTGAGATACAGTTTTCCGTAGCATTGACATTTTCTTTGGTCTTCGAATCAGCAGACTGAATAACTCTCACCAGCAGTGGAAGGGCTTCTAGACAAACAAACGGTGGAAAGGGCCAGTGAAACCTCACCGCGCTGACACGTGTTTCCGCATCTCCGGAGACCCAAGACAGGTCCAAGTGCCTGAAGCGTCTTTGGGCCGGAGTGCTGGAACAGGGAGCTCTCCTGGCTCAGGGACTCAGGCCCTAATGGACGGCCCCTGCAGTCAGGGGTTGGGGGGTCTGCAAAGCCCCCTCAGGGGACGGTGCTCTAGCCTCGCCCGATGAAGGGTCCCCTGCAGAACTCAGATGGGAAGCTAAATCCAACTGACTTTTTCCTTCTGAGAATAAAAGATGGGACATCATTCCAAGTGCTACAGACGAGGCATGTGGACCGGGAGCCGAATGGAGCACAAAGCCCACACCACCACACCGAGCCCCGGCAGTTACCTGTACAGAAAGGCCGGTAGTTCTCGCCGAACTGCGCCATGACGCCCAGGCCGCTACGCAGCCGCCTGCCGGACTTCGGGCTGTTGTCGCACACATACTGGAGCATCGGCCGTAAGAAATACTCTGCGTATTTAAATGAAGACGGACTACAGTGCTCGATGACATCATCAAAGATGCACAATCCCCACTGTCTGTCTGGCCACGGTCTATGTGGACACTACGAGAGAGACATGCTTTTAACCTGAGAACAGGAACACGTGAAGGGACAGCGGTCACGGGAGACTGCGCTCAGACACCGACGACAGGGTACTAGCCATTCCTTCCCGCGACTGACCGCCCCGGAAACTGTGACAGTGAGCCCAGCATGGAGTCTGTGCCAGACCACACCATCTGCCGGCGCCGTGTACGGGCCGCATGTCACCACACTGGCTCCATGACAGGCATAGTGAAAGTCTGCCACTCAACGTGACTGTCACACACGCTTAAAGAAGAAAAGTCCGAAGGTTCTGTGGTGCAACACGGGCCTATGGCATCAAAGAGACAACAGAGGCCTGGGCCGGAGAGACGGGGAGGTGGGGAGGGCACTGACCTCGCCCGGGGTCTATCCCGGCATCCCATACTGTTCTGAGCCCCACGAGCCCTGCTGCAGAGGACTGACCTTGCTAGAGCAGTGATGCTGTACTTAGACAGCCAAAGCCGTGAAGACCGAAACTCTAACTCTGATTAACAGGGCAGTCCCGGCCGCCTGTGCCTGAATCTTTGAAAGGAAAGCAACGCCACTGCTAACCACACTGAAATACAAACCCCAAAAGGAACCACCACCTCATGAGTGCCTTCCTTTTTTGGGGGCCCACGCCCGGCAGTGCTCAGGCCTGGAGTGCAAGGCAAGCGCCGGGCCCCAAGCCCCCTTTCAGCCATGTTTCCAAAAACGCATTAGGTCGGAGCAATAGCACAGTGGGGAGGGTGTTTGTCTTGTATATGGCAGACCCGGTTCAATCCTCGGCAACTCAGATGGCTCCCCAAGCACTGTGAGGAGTAATTTCTGGGTGTAGAGCCAGGGAGTACGTCCATCGCCAGTGATGGCCAGCTCCACCCCAACCCCCAACATTAAGGACGTTATCCAGAATCTCTGACTGCTGGTTGTGTCAGACAGTCCATGAGCGAAATACCTTAGGACCCACCACAAAAGTCTATTCTAATAACAGTAATTAAAACACCTGTCCACCTTCAGATGGTCCTGTAATTTAATTGAACTATGAAAACCTACTCAGCAAATTTTAAGCATATTTCAGTGAAAAGATATTCAGTGTGAAGTAGCCTTGGTAAAATGAAAGACAGAGAGCGCCAAGTCTGATTTTTAAGATTCACTTTCCCATGACTGCAAATGCGGTCATGGAGGACCTCAGGTCAGCTGTGTCATAAGCTGTTAGAGAAGGTGACACTTACAATTAGGTTGACAATTAATGGAAGCAGTTGTTCAAACCATGGTAACACTTTTTCCTTGTAGCTACTGAATATTGAGTGTAGAATGTCTGACACTTTGGTCAGAATATAAACATCGTTATCATCCTAAAAAGGAAAAGGGAAACAAAGCACTTCACACAAAGGAAAACGAGCTCTCGAGGACTACACAACAGAGGTCCCTCCTCCTCAGCGAGTGAGAGCCGGAAGCACGCCCAGTGAGCGAGCGGGGGCCACGTGACTCCCCATGCGGGGCCGGCCCTAAGGACTGATCTTAGGAGAAGACACTCAGAAAGGCCCGTCTGAAAAGGACCTCAGCTCTGCTCGGAGTGGCTGGTCGGGGTGTTAGGCATCTCTGCACTGCGGTGCCGGAGGGCACCTCACAGACAACGCCCGGGGCTCGGATCTGAACCCAAATACACGGTCAGAGCCTGCCTTCTGCTGTCCAGCTGAGCTGAGAGGAGGGAGGCCGGGCGGGACATGGATCAGGGCTGGACAGCCCATCCCCAGTGCTGTTACGGGCAGCTCTTTGGAGCCTCTACAATGCGACAGCACAGGACCGCTGTGAGCACACGCGGGGACCACGACCGGCGGTGACCCGCTAGCACAGCGCGGCCCCCAAACACGGCCAGCTCACTTCAAGCCCCTTATTCCCGACAGCAACTAAACACGCGCTTCTTCTCCCAGGTTCCCGACAATTCTCTGAGGCTCAATCAGCAACAGGCCCTTGAACCCTACAGGGCTTTACCTCGTCCTGCAGCGACTCTTCCACCTGCTCATCGTAGTCCTCGTCTTGTCTTTTAACTGGAAGACATCCAAGGAAATCCCTTTGTAAGCGGCTGCCACGACGCTCAAACACAAGGCCACAAACCAACGTACAGGCGACTCACCTTGCCGCAGTTCTTGGTTTTTAAAATGTTCTTCAAGCTTTGCTTTCAGTATTCCTCCCAGCTCCTCAAAATGTTCATTATTAAGGCATCCGTCTCCCATTACTTCAATGCACTAGAACAAGGTTGAGGGAAGAAGGCAGCCTGTGAGGTGCAAGGCTTTCTCGGCGCGCAAAGCTACCGTCAAACGCAAGCCTGAGAGCAGGAGCAAGGCTCCGCAGGGGCGACGGCTCACACCTGCGTCAGCACAGCAGCCGCGTTTGCGACACGTCCTGAGCGGACCCTCAGGTGCAGAGGCAGTGTGTTCAGGTGTGCAAGCAGAGACCCGCACACACCATGCATACAACTGTGGAGGCAGCATCCTATGAGAAACCCAAGAAACTGAACCGTCCCTTAGCGGGGACAAAGGAAGAGGCCGAAGAGCTTCTGAACCACAGGGCGCAGCCAGGTCTGCCCAGGAGTAAAGGCCAAGGAGTGGCTACCGCACAAAGACGAAAAGGAATGAAAGGAAATAAATTACACGGAGCCGGAGACCCAAACTTCTGTCAGACTAGTCAGATGATGGTGGAAACTTATCAGACTGGAATTGAGTAACTATGATTACAAAGGCAAAAATAATGGCACTAGCAGAATACTAAGTCATTTCAGTAAAGATTACAACACTTCAAGAGCATCCAATTTAATAAGTCTAGTACATAGGCGCACACACACACACACACACACACACACACACACACACACACACACACACACACACACAGAGGAAAGAGGCGCCTACTCACCTTTGCGAAAGAATGCATTATTTCAGAGAGGACGTCCGAGTCCGGCTCTGTGCCAATGGCCTTGATGAGCGCGTCACACATGAAGTGCCACATCTGGGTGAGATACTCCGGCCCGCGGACCTGGGCGCACTCCAGGAGGAGAGGCATGGACTCGGCGGCCGCCGCGCGCGCAGCGCTGGTGTTAAGGAAACGACATGCCCAGCCTGGGCCATCCCTCCCGGTGCAGGAGCGACTTCTGCCCGCCCAGGCCGCTCCCGGGCCCGTGCGTGAAGCCGGACCCAAGCATGCAAACAGCAACTCCTAGGGCACCCTGGCGGTGTTGTCAGGGCGGTAAGGCCAATGGACCTGCGTGCCCCGCCCTCCAAACACGAGACAGCCACACAGGAAGTGGAGGGGCAGCCTCAACAAAGGGCTCCACTGCCACGCTGGGGCCTGGGGCCTACCCCCTCTCGTGGCTCTGGTTTCCCAGCCGAACACGGTGTGTGCAAAGGGGTACACTTAACACTCTCACGAAGTTTCTCCCCCAACGGTCCTTCCATCTGCACTGCCAGTGGCTCTAGGCTTCCCTAGGATCAGTGGGTCTCCAACCCTAAGGCCTGCTGTGTGTCCCGTAGGCAAACAGGGATGCAAGTTACCAGAAGTAAAAGGGGCGGGGGTTGGAGCAATTGGGGAGCAGGGCACCTGCCTTGCAGGCCTGAGCTGGGTTCTATCCCCAGCACCCCTGATCACCGCCAGGAGTTACTTCTGAGTGCAGAGCTAGGAGTAAGCCCCTGAGCATCACTGGGCGTGCCTGTGCCCTCCTGGCCCAGAGACGAGCGATCCTTTGAAGTCCTTATAATGTTGTCCACTACAGGTAAGGAAACAGCTTCTCTATCATGTGTGGGCAGAAGAGAGACCCAGGGACACACAGGAACCCAGTTTAGTGCCTGGAACTCCTGTCGGTGCCAACACAGTTCAGATGATGCTCACTGGGCACTTCATGCTCCGAAGGCCGCTACATCTCACTCTCTAGAAATGCTTCCTTCCTTCTCCCCCTTGCCCCCTTTAGATTTACTGGGACCCACTCAGTGGTGATCCTTGCTTTGTGCTAAGGGGATTACGCGGTGCTGGGGGGCAAGTGCTAGGGCCTGAACCTGAGTGGTCTGCGCCGCAGTTTGTACCCTCCTGACCTCAGCCCCGAGGTGCTCAGTCCAAATGTAGAGGATCCGGGCCGGAGCGACAGCACCGCGGGTTCCTATCCCCGGCATCCCATATGGTACCCCGAACACAACTAGGACTAAGTCCTAAGTGCAGAGCTAGGAGTAACCCCTGAGCATCGCTGGGTGTTGACATCCCCCTTCAAGAAAAAACCAATAAAGTAGCAAAGCTTAAAAAAAAAATGTAGAGGATATCATCGTGGAAATAAAACTTCAGTAAAGGGACCATCAGTTTGACCACCTGCTCGGTATATTCCACAAAGCCTTCCTTCAACTCCTTAGCGTAGCACACCTGAAAGCAAGGCGTTGAGGAAGAAACAGGTAAATTTTTCATTACAAGTATTTATTAACAAACGGCAAAAAATGCGATGACAGAATCTTGCCTTCTGACTAGAATTACGTTTAGAGCTTTCAAATGAATTCTGATCTAAAAAGGCTATTCCATGACCCAAGGAAGGGCCACAGCTGGGACAGTGCACATACGTCACCATCTTTAATGGGGAGAGCTTAGTAACAGAATGGAGCACACTATAAAAATACTTCAAGAAAAACATCACAAGGCAAAATGTGAAGATACTCCATTTTGTCTTCCAACTGAGTGAGAAAGATACAAAAAAAATTCAGCGTTTATACAAATATTAGATATTAAGTATTGAAACTAAAATTTTCAGACATAGTTAAATGAATCAGAGAATACAATGATTCATTACTACAGGATAAAACCTAAGCCATTAGTTGGTACCTAGGCCTACTTTATTATTCGCTGAATCTGAGACATGGGGAGATAATCTCATTCTACGGTAAGCAAATCCAGAGTCTTATACAGTAAGCTCCTACAGAAACGCAAATCCCTTACCACAGGGCAGGAAGGGAGGAAGGCGCTGCCGGCCGGTTGTGTAACATGGTCGCACCCAGCAGCACTTGGCCTCGAGCTCTGTGCTTGAGCCTGGCTACGTGGTAATGGAGCCCCCTGAAGTATCGCCAGCCACGCTTGGGGCCGTGTGCTGCCCGTACCGCCAGGAAGGTGCTGCACCCCTTACAGATCTCCGTGACTTCCAGGTTTATTTCCTTACACAACTGAAATCACGTTTTCTCCTTACGAACAAGAGCACGCTCTTGGCCAAAGACCGTACATCAGCCACAAAGAGGGACGCCCTGGCCCTCGCATAGCCCTGCAGGGGCACCGCTACCCCCTGGTCACGGCAGCGCCCTCAGCTTCCTGCCAGCAGACACAGGCTGCTGAATTCTGTTCCGTTGCTTTTACAACAGCACCGGCGGCCACCGGAAGGTTCTGGCCCACTGAGTCTACCCTGGATGTAATGGGAAGCACTGCACACACGCAAGCATCGAGAGAAGCTGTGAGACCACGCTCTGTAAGCGCCATGACCACTCACCAACATCTGGCAAGCAGTTGATTTTTCCTCCAGCCCCGCAGTTTTAATCCCGAAACTCTGCTGGTCTCCGAGGTTCACGAACTCCCAGCCATCGTCATCGCTCATATTCTCCATGTCTTGAGCTGGTCAACGGAGAAGAAAACAAGCTCAGGCTGAAGCAGCAGAGAGAGAAGCCTTACAAACACGAGGCTCCTCAGACACCTACTGTCCAGGAGGGCGACTTCCGGCTTGATGGGCGCAGTCTTCATCAGAGGCCCCATGACCACGGGCAGGTACTGCTGGAATTCTTTCCCAAGGATCTTGCACATTCTGGCCCAGGCAGAGATCATGTATGAGATCTGAGGGGAAATGAGAATGGACTTAAGGAACAAAGGGGTATTTAAGACACTCAGTTGCTAGAAGTCGTAGCAGCAAGGTTTGAGCACAACCCGCCCCACAAGCAGCACATCTGGCAAGGCCGAGGAAGCCCCCACCGGTACTGGGAGGCCTCAGGGATCGGGACAGCACAGTGGCAAAGACCAGAACTGAGCCTGCTTTCCCTTTTGAGGAGGCGACACGTGATCAACACCCATCTAAACAGGTCAACTCTAAAAGAGATAAAGAGCTCTCCATAGAGGCAGGCTAGGGGAGAGGGGAGGGAATGGGGGGACATTGGTGGTGAGAAATGGGCACTGGTGGAGGGATGGGTGCTGAAACAATGACCGACACCCGGACATAAACATCTATGTAATTGTATATCTCACGGTGGTATAATAAAATATTAAAAAAATAAAAAGGTCAACTCCTAGGCACTTTTGTTTTAACAAGCTGTTTGTTAGAAAAAATGAAGTTATGAAATTTGCCTATAAATGGGGTGGTCATGGAGAGGATCATGCTGAGTGAAATTAGTCAGGAGGTAAAAGGACAGATAGAGTATGACTGCATTCATTTCTGGGACATGAAACAAGTAGTATGAGACCAACATCCAAGGCCAGGCAATACACAGGAGGACTTGTCAATGGTTGGAGTCTAACACAATGAGCGGAGGCCAGAGGCTGGGTAGTGTGCTAACAACTGTTGGAAATGGCAGTGCCAGACTAGAACTGAGCATTGATCATAGGCAAGCGATATGCATGATAACCCCCAAATATACTGCAAGCCACGTGTAAGAGAAAGAGAGAATGGGGAAGAAAAATGCTACCACAGAGGCAGGCTGGGGGAGGGGGAAGGGAAATTGGGGATACTGGAAGGGTGGTGGAGGGTTGGTGCTGGAACACTGTGGCCGAGACCCAATCATGAAGACTTTTGTAATTGTATATCTCACAGTGCTTTAATTAAAAAAAAAAAAAAAGAGCTATCAGTTTATTATTTTGGGGTTACAGTTGGAGATGCTCAGAGGTTATTCCAGACTCTGCACTCAGAAATAATTCCTGGTGGTGTCAGGGAACCATATGGGATGCTGCGGATGGAACCAGGGTCAGCCACTTCCAAGGCACACGCTCTACCCGCTGTATTACCACTCTGGCCCCTAGGCACTCAGTTTGTTTTGGGGTCATATCGGCAACGGGAGTCAAGTGCAAGGCAGATGCCCGACCTGCCGCACTGTGGCCCAGACAGACTCATTTTTTTTGCAAGATAGGACCTTCTTTATTAAGGCCGTGCGGTTCATCTATAATTGCTTTATTTAGAGGTGACTACAAGAGTATGCCACCCGCACAGCAAGCCTGGCAAGCTGCTTGTGTTGTATTTGATATGCCAAATAC
>JAJIBD010013973.1:0-32412 GCA_021461705.1 Cryptotis parvus
TGCGGTTCATCTATAAATGCATGAGTTGAGAGCCTACTACTGAGAGTATATCACCCACATGGCAGAGCCTGGCAAGCTACCCATGTCGTATTTGATATGCCAAAAACCAATAACAATTATAGACCTTATTTCCATGATCTGAAGGAATGGTTTGAGGCTCTTTGTGTTCCTGGAGCAAGCAGATGCCCTTGGACTACACTAGCATGCGACAGGACATATGGAGATGTTACTGGTGCCCACTGGAGCAAATCGATGAACAACAGGAAGACAAGTGATACAAGTGATCCCTTTGCATCATGGGGCTGGAATGATCAGTCCAGAGAAAGGAATGCAGTGTGGATTATATGGTGTGACCTCCCCAGGATTAAAGGTCACTTTAATCCTGGGTGTAGGTAAATGTCTGTCCCTCTTCCTATATCTATACAAAAAGGGCTAGAAACCTCATTGAAATAGGTGTTTATTAGCTCAAGCTAAGAGGAAACAACATCCTACTCTAGCCCCAGGGAGCTAGGGGCAAGTCCCCTAATTGAGTTTCTGCACCCGATAAGAGGATGCCCCTCTCAATTCCTTTGTTTTCAGAGTAAAAAAGCCTTTTACCTTTTGTCCCCATCATTTGTGAAAGTCCTGCCACCGGCTTTTGTAAAGCTCTGCCCCATTCCTAGGAAAACTACAAAAGGGGCTCTCTTGTTTGGCTCAGGGGAGTCTGAAGAGTGTAAGGGGTGAGGAGTGAGGAGTCTGGGCAGCAGAAGGGAGTTGGTGGGGTGTGGAGAGATTTGGTGTTGTTGGTGTGTGGATAATTAAAACCTTGGACTTTCTAAAGAATAGGTGATTGTGCTTGTCGGCAAGAGGGGTTCAGGAACACAGCTAGGGAACCTGGCAGACCCTAACACTGTTGGGGAGTCCGGACAGCTCTTATGTCTGGACCAGACCTGACACATCTCCTTGGCTCTCTTCTCTTGGTCAGAAGCAAGTCCCAAGGTCTGCCATCCCCAAGGGAAAGGGGATTTCACAGGGTCAAGTATAGTAGGAGGTGAGATACCATGGGGCCTTGTTCTCTTCCTAAGTTATTGCTTGCCAGAAACATTTTCTCTCAAGAGACTGATTAGAAATAATTTTATTGTGAATCATTCATAAAATCTAATTTTAAAGTACCTGACCTTTAGGGCTAGCCAGATTGATTATCTGGCTCTGACAGGGAGTCACCTATGTTTTCCTAGTAAAGGCCTATGATTTCCTAGCAAAGGGTGTGTAATGAGTGGGGAGCTGGGGGCCTGGCCGGATAACCTTGACCTATCGCTTGCTCCATGAAACTGGCACCTAGAGTTTTCTGTAGTGGGGACTCTGAATTCTAGAGATTTTTTTTTGTGACAGCCTGTGGAGCCCACTAATCCATTTCCTTTCTTAGATTTCTATGTGAATCGGGAGTTGAGTGAAAACGCAACTGAAGCTCCATCTAGGTGATTAAATTGGAAATTGAGATGTTTTATTTATTGTATGGCATTTGAACAATTCCTACAGATGTAGGATTGCCCTGTACACGTTTATATGGTGTCTGAGAGAAAATGATGGATCTATCTTTTGATTCTGTGATGGCTGGAAGAGCAGAATCACTGTTTTTTTGAGAAAGAGAATTTTCATCAGCCTCATTAACCTTATCAATATCTTGTATCTATTCTGCTTTCTAGCCAATTTTTTGTTCCCTCCAAGAACCTATGTGTTGGGAAGTGGTTCACGGTCCCCAAGCTCTGGTGTCCTAGAGCTTGAATTTGAATCCCACCTCTGCTATGACCCTCTTACTCAGAAACTGGGAAGGTTACCTGACCTCTCTGGGCCTTTTTTTTTTTTTTTTTTTTTTTGCTTTTTTGGGTCACACCCGGCAATGCTCAGGGGTTTCTCCTGGCTCTGCACTCAGGAATTACTCCTGGTGGTGCTCGGGGAACCATATGGGATGCCGGGATTGAACCCTGGCCGGCATGAGCCGGCTGCGTGCAAGGCAAACGCCCTACCCACTGGGCTATCGCTCCGGCCCCAGTGTGCCTTTTTCTTTATCTGTGAAATGGGGTAATGATAATACCATTCTCCTAGAGTTTTGGTGAGGATTGAATAAATAAAAATGTGTGTAAAACCCTCAGAACAGTGACAGAAGTAAATAAGAGTTTTGCTATTATTTGAAAAAATATAGCAAATAGAAAATTGCTATTATTTGACACACCAGGAAGAGCAATTCTGATTGATGGAGACGACTCATGAAATTTACAAAAATCCTCTTATTTCTGATTAAACAAAATTCTCTTTTCCTTTTTTTGGTTCTGTGTTGGAACAGGACTTGCCTGTCTGTGATTTCATGGCCCTTTAGAAGATGCTCCTGACTTCCAGATTATATTATGCATCGATAGGACTCAGCCACCTGAAGTGTCTCAATAAATAAACATGTGGCCATCCACTTCTGGCCGGACAGACCTTTGTCCTGGTCATTTTCTGTGAGGTTTATGTATGGGAGGGACAAGAGGGCCTGTGGACTCATCCTAAAGTTGGCGGGGCCTGAAGGAGCAGCTCCAAGTGGGGGAAGGAGGGTACTGGGACAGGGTGCTGGAAGGGTCAGGTAGGAGGTGGGCAGAGAGCAGGAAGGAAGCCTTTGCCCTGACCCTGGAATGCAGTGGCTACCAGTGGCTCTCGGGGAGTTGGGTGGGACTTTTCTCTCTTTACAGGAGTAGTTAGCTTGTGTCAAGTGGCCTTTCTTAAATGTAAGGGTGCAGAGGAATTGCTTGTTAAAGGATTCAGGGCTGCCTTAGGAGACTCTGATTCACCAGTATCTCTGCAGTGTGGTGGTGTTGTTAGTGTGTGGATTTTCCTGCATACAAAACTCAGTAGGTGAAAAGTTAGAGTTTATTGGACGGATAAAGTTTTGTGCAGATAAAGTTGATAGGTCTGGGTCCTTCCCCACATGTCTAGGCCTCTCTTTTACCTGTGGACAATGACCAGGTCCTATCCTTGACACTGCCTGGTTCAGTGAACTACTTCCGCGTCCCGACCCGTGCAGTCTACTTGCCCGCGGTGAATGAAGACCAACTTCTGTCGCATGCTGCCGGGTCCCTTGAACGACTTCCCTCTCCGGTCCCTGCTCTGCGCTCCCTGTCCCTTATAAGATTTCCTCAGTCTCCGACCACAGTCACGTGTGAGAACCACTGTGCCTTGTATCTGCCCCTATTTGGGCCTCTGCGGCCTGCCTGTACTGGATCACGTTTTGGGGATGCACAGCCCTACTGGAGAGAGGAGGGTCTAGAGAATGGTGGCTGGAGGCTTCCTTTTATCCCCTGCCAAATCCTACCCCCCAGCCAGCCCATCTGCATCCTGATTGGCTATCTGTTCCATGGTCGGAGATTCAAAGTGACCGGATGCTCCACACCTCAGTTCCTGCTATATCGCTCTGAGTTTTTGTGGGTGTTTAATTGTCATGATGCTTCAGGCCCTTTTAGGAAGCAAGGCGTCCTGAGCTGGTGCAGGGACTAAGGGTTTTTCTGGAGCTTGTAGTTTCCCTGCAGTCTCTCTCTTTGGGATGTGGAGGGGTTAGACTGCACCCAGCTGGGCTCAGGAGCTCTAGCTCTGTGCTCAGGAGTGACCCCTGGCAGTGCTTGGGTGACCATATGTAATGCGAGGGCTCCATCTGGGGGCTAGGGTGGGCAGGCTGCAAGGCAAGCACCTCCGCCCCTGGACGATGTCTCTGGCTCCTGCAATCTCATTTTTTAAGGAGCACTGAGTGTGAGTTGATTTAGGAGCGCTTTGGGGAGCTGGTGGAGATTATGGGTCTCTAATGTCCCAAACTGCCACTTGACGTCCCTCCTCACTGGCAGCCTGGTGTGGACAAGTTCTGTCAGAAAGTACAGGAAGGGCACTGCCGGTTCAGAGCAAGTGACAGGTCACGGTCATCCGGCCTGGCACCCAGTCCCACTGGCTGCGCACCCTTTCTCTCTGAAGCGCGGAAACTGGTGAGCAGGGGAAAGGGTGAGATAAGGGAGCCGTGAGAAGGGGAGGGAGCTGGACCTCAGAGCCTAGGAGAGGGGAGCAACACCAACAATTTTTGCCCTAGTTGAGTCAGAATTAGGATAGGGACCCTGGGGGGCAATTTGCCATTGGCAGGGTCAGACAGTAGCTATCTAGACCTTTGTAAGAGTTCATCTCCCGAGACAGCCTTTCAGACAAAAACATTCCGAGGGGAAGATCTTTTTCTTTAGCAGTGCCAGGGTGGTTGCGGGCTGTCAGGGAGCACTTATGAACGCCATTTCCTGTGCCCTTGGTAGTACTCAAATCTTCCCAAGAGCTCGCGGCTGACCTGGGCGGCTGTGGACAGAGGGACTGCGACAGCGCGGGGCGGCGGGCACTGCGGGCGGGCGGGGGCACTGCAGCACCGCGGCCCTCCGGCCGGGCGTCCGGGCAGCGGCCCCGCTCGAGGGGGCGCTGTGGGCACCGCGGTGCGTCCTTTTGTCAATGCGCACGGCCACGAGAGCTCGCATTTCCTCGCAGTGTCGTGCGGGAAATGTATTTCCTCCTGGCGGCGCGGCGGTGAGGCGCGAGCGAGCGGGAAGGACGCCTTTTGTCGCCGAGGAGTCGCCTCTGAGGTCTCCGCCGCCCAGTGACGCGGCGACGTGCCGCGCCGGTGGAATTGCAGCGGCTCTGCCGAGAGAGCGGGGCTGCTCGGGGATGGGGCGCAAACAGCTCTCCGCAGACTAGCGGGGTGCGTGGATGAGGCAGATCCCGGAGAGAAACAGGCAACAACAGGACGCAACCCCCGCAGCACCCCGCAGTGGAAGAGCAGAGATGGAGAAGATGCTGTGCAGCAGGTACGCCAGGCTGGGAACGAGCCCCCTTGGGCCGGCCTAGGTTTTGTCGATCTTGTGCGTTTTCGTTGGATTTGAGATTTCGCCGCAGTCTCCCTGCGCCTTGCGGAAGACTGGGGGCCCCGCGTCCGCGAGCATCTCCTAGGGGTGCGTCTGCGAAGCAGATTGATGGTACGCCTGAAGGTTTCGGGCGATGGCTTGGGAAAGCGGGGCTGCCTAGCACTGGCCTCCCCTCGGGGGCCTCCCCGGACAGGTGGGGCTTTCTCCCCGAGCCCCCCACGCCGCCAGGGCCGCCCCTCCCTGCGCTGCGCCCCGCCGCCGCCCTGGGGGAGCCGCCCGGCGCACCGACGCAGGCGGGGCCGGTGCGCTCTGGCCTCGCCGCCGCCCAGGCGCGCCCGCCGGTCCCGGGCAGCTGCGCCTCTGCAGGTGCGGTGTCACCAGCCGCCGGTTTAGGAGCCGGAAGGGCGTGGAGCCGTGTGAGCTGGGATTTATTTTGCACCGGCGGCGTGGTTAAAAAAAATATCCTGTGTCTCCGAGGAGGTCTCGTTGGTCTGTGCTTCTCTTTGCTTCTCTTTGCTTTCAACTCCCGGCCCTTCTGCTTCCCTGCCTGGGTGTCGCCTCCAGCCGCCCCCACCCACCCCGCCACCCCCGGTGGGGCCAATTTCTGACAGGAGGGATAGGTAGGCTCGAGGCCTGGTCTCGCTTGTTTGGAAATAAAGAGAAGAGCTGGATGCCTCCACCCTACCTGGGGTGGGATGGGGGGAGGGTCGAGGGGGCCTGCTGCTTTAGGATGCTGGTCATGTTCCAGTCTATTGTCGAGAGAGAGAGAGAGAGAGAGAGAGAGAGAGAGAGAGAGAGAGAGAGAGAGAGAGAGAGAGAGAGAGAGAATCAAATTCTTTTTTAAAAATGTGATTTATCTGTGACACATGATTATTCCCATCTGTTTCTTTACTCCCACAGTTTGTCAGTTAAGATGGATTCAAATGAGCCTTATTAAAAGAAATAGAGTCGAATCTGTTTCTTACATAGACGGTTGGTGCTTTCTGACCCCAAAGGAGAGGTTGTTGTGGCCTCTGATGGGGGACAATTAGCGACGCCCCTCCTTTCACGTCCAGGGTGCGGAGCCAGCAGGCCACAGAGGCTATTTAACTTGGGTCACAGGGGCACCCTCTTTAACGGGACCTGTTTTAAGGGGGAACGAGTTGGCCCACATGTGAAATGCAAGTTAACCGAAGGAGCCTGAGAACCAGAATGTGGTGAAGTTTCTGACTTGCAAGTCATGCTTCCCACTAGGGTGTGTGTAGCATGTTAGTTAGATTTCTTTTTTTTTTTGCGGCCACATCCAAATGGTGCTCTGCTGGGGTCTACTCCCAGCTCTGTGCAGGGGGGGGGGGCATTGCTCCCAGCAGTGCTGGGGAACCATGAGGTGCCGGGGCATCAAACCTGGGCCTCCTGCATTTTATAAAACGGCCACTCAGCCCTTGAGCTTTTCTCTGGCCCCTGATGCTAGATGCTCAAAAGGGACTTAGACCACTTAATATTCAAACCTTATTATATATTTCCATTCACTAGATTGATCAGACCTTTCTCACTCTATAGTTCCTGAATACTAGGATCTTGCCCAGATGCCCCTCATAAACCTCCCCCTTCCACTCCTTAGTCCCCCAACCTCAATCAAATACAATAAAAATTAACTTGGGGATGGGTTCCCAAGCAGAGATCAAGTGGTCTGGGGGCCCCTCTTGGCAATTCCCAGCCCACCTACCTGGTGATTCAGTGTGAGGCCTGAGGATGCTCTGGTGCTGCTGACCAGTTGGTCAGTGCTCAGGGGAGCCTCCAAGGCAGCTGTTGGCATTGTTGGGCAGAAATCCTTGTACTATATTCCCTAGCCTTCAAACTTTTCATTATTAGCAATTACATTTTAGTAGTACATTATTAGTAGTTCATTATTAGTCGTTACATTTTGGGTAATTATTAAACAGAAATCATTCTTTTACCCAAAACCAGTACCCCCCCTTTTTTTGGTAGCAAGTACCATGTTCTTTCAGGACTATTGAATTGTTGAGCCCTATTAGAAATGTGCTTGTCACTGTCACAAAGGCATACCGGGCTTGCTTCCTAGGTGTGGGTTGATTTGCTTTCATTATTACTAGTGTTGGAACTAGCAAGTCTTGGCTGTTCTTCAGCATTTACTGGTGATCAGATGTGATTTTGCTGTTTAGAGTTCAGATATATAAAAGAAGACTTTAATAAATAGACTTCATTATCATTTGCTCTGTAAGGAACTTAAGATGGCTTACTGGGGTACATAAAATCTAGCAAAGCAGAGTAACAGCAGATAGAAAAGAAAAAAAGGAAACTAAAGGCAGAGGAGAAAAGACGTTAAGAATGAGACTTATGCAAAGACAAGAAGCAAAGACCCCTGCACTTGCTACGAGGGGCAAACAAGAACAGCTCTAAATGTTTTGGCAGCTCAGACAAAAGGGGAAATTGAGCAGACCATGGTTCATACAGTTTTTTTATTCATTGACTTATTCACTTACTTGTTCACTCAACAAATGTTCAGTAAGGACAAGTCTGCTTCTGTGAAAGTTTTTAGGAACCAAGCAGTAAAGTGAACTTGGGCTCTGTCTAGGCAGGTGAGTACAGGAAACAGACACATGGTCAGAAGTCTTAGATAAATATACAATTACAAGTGATAAGAGCTGTGTAGGTAAAGCACAAAGTGTGTGTGCATGCATGTGTGTGCATGGGTATGTGTACGTGCATAAACACACACATCATGTCCAAAACATGAATACACAAAGTAAAAACATAAGAGAACACAGCAGTTCTTGATTCTAAGATGAGAAAGGAACTTCTCTCTATAAATATGGCATGAAGGTTGGAACAACGTCGTCAGTTATTGCTTTGGGAGGCATGTACATGTGTTTCATGTAACTTGTTTCGTTTGTCCACACCAGGTAGTTGGGAGCTACTTCCAAATGAGTGTTCAGGGGGCCATGCAGTCAGGGATCACAGGGCCCCTACATGTAAAGCATGTACTCTATATCTTTAGGACATCTCCCCATATAATTATTTTTTAAAGAGGGGTCACACACGGGATGTATGTAGGGCCACACCTTGCATAGTTGAGCCTGGTCATGGGGTTCTCAGGATACTGGGCCAGGTCCCTTTGCCCAGGGCTCACCAGGGCCTCCCCTACGCAGTGCTCAAGGTGCCATGCTTGCTAAGAAATCAAGCTGAAGAGCTATGCATTGAGCCATCTCTCTGCTTCTCAACGGACAGGTTTTCTGGTTGTGTTCCTTGGTGTAATTCCATGTTTCCATCCCACTGGCCTCTCAGACTCCTGGGATTCTGTGGCTATATATAGTTCAAAGCCTATGTGTATTGCCTAAAATTGGAACTCGTATTTCAACGGCAATATTAAATAATAATAAAAATGTCTTCTGGATCATCTTGATGGCAGTGCTTGGCCTGTGTTTACTTCTGTAGCTTCTCATCTGAGGCAGGGCAGCACAGAATGGGGCACAGAAAAGGAGGGAAGTTCAAAAAGAAGCATATAGAGAGAGGTGAGTCCCCCAGGGCAAGGCTTGTCAGACTCAAAAGAACAGCTCCTGGAAGCCACTGCTATGTGGGCAAGGCATGCAGTTCTCATGCCAAGCCCACCTTTGTATGGACCAAGTCACAGCAGTTTTCTAACGGCTGATATTGTAGTGAATATGCAGCAAGGAGGTTGCTGTTGCAATTTCAGCAATAACAGGATTAGATCTGCATTTATTTTAATTTTATTATTGTTATTATTATTTTGATTTTTTGGGTCACACTCAGTGATGCTCAGGGGTTACTCCTGCTCTGCACTCAGGAAGTACTCCTGGCGGTGCTTGGGGGACCATATGGGATGCTGGGGGTTGAGCCTGGGTTGGCTGTGTAGAAGACAAACTCCCTACTCCGCTGTGCTATTGCTCTGGCTCCCTAGATCTGCATTGAAAGCAGAGTTAGTAACCCCCTAGCAAGTACTTATGAGGCAGGTAATTTGGGATAGTGGCTCACTGGAGCCAGACCTTCTGATTTTAAATGTTTTCTTATTTACTTGTGAGATTTGAGGGAAGTGACTCAACCTCTCTGTTCTTCATCTTTCTCATGTAACATGGACTTAAATATGTGATATTGATTTCATACAAATACTACAAGTCTTGAAGCAAATTGTAAAGTCAAGAAAAGTTAGTCATTATTATTGTTATTTGTTGTTATTGTTTGTGGTAACTTCTTGTGCCCTTCTAAGCAGTGCTGGGTGTAGAATGGGGGGGTCTGGGGGACACTCTTTTTTTTTTGCTTTTTGGGTCACACCCGGCCGTGCTCAGGGGTTATTTCTGGCTCTACACTCAGGAATCACTCGTGGCCGTGCTCAGGAGACCATAAGGGATACCAGGGATTGAACCTGGTTGGCTATGTGCAAGGCAAGTGTCCTACTTATTGTCTTATCTCTCCAGCCCTCTATTCTAATTTTTGACAATAGGGGGAGATAAAAAAAAATCTATGAACTCAGATTCTGGGAGGTTTCTCTGGAAGATAAGGAACAGATGATGCTAACCACCAACTGCAGCCCGGTGAGTCAACAAGACGCTCTCCTGGGATGTAGCAGGCATGTTCTCCTGGTGGAATCCTGGCGTGATTCTCAGGCTTAGTGCACCAGCCTGGAGGATTTCCAGCATGAGAATGCCTGTGGGTCTGTGGGGGTAGTAGGTGCAGTATAAATCCTGGTACTCTAGAGATGCCCCCACTTTGAGTGGCTGGAACCTCCAGTCTTGACAGTGCTGAGAAAGCTGCCAGTAAAGTGGAGCTTTAACATAACCAGCTTTAAGCCAGGTCATTTACAATCACCACAGTAATCATTACCAAAAATATACACAATTACATTAATAAATGTAATTTATATTACATTTATTATAGATTTATATTACAAATAAATTATTATATACATTATTATACATTTATATTATGAATAAATGTAATTTACATTAATAAATGCCTCTTGGTTCAGCAGTAAATTCCCTCAATATATTTGATCTGATAATAGCACTTCAACTTATGAGCTCTTTGGGTAGGACCTGAAGGCTAAAACAAATTTCAGTACATCTGGAAAGAACTTCCCTGGAACCATCCTTGATGTGGTTGGAAAAAACTTATCAAATATGAAATTCTTCTAACTTTTAAGGACTATTTGAGATCATCCATTCCATTGCCCAACATAGCTAATTGGACCAGGCATGGGTCTATAAGGACTTGGAATCTCAGAGCTGATGGCTACCCTACCATGTAAAGATAGCGATGGAGTTAGGTTGAGGAGGCCAAAAAAGAACCCTGATATGAAAGAAATCATGGTTATCCCTTCCCTCCTTTCCCTTACAGGCCATCTCACAAAAGAAGCCATTTGACTCCTTTGATGATTTGACTCCGATAGTGATTTCAGTTCTAGTAGCTTCATGGGGCACAGACTTTGTCCTTCTGTGGATGATATTGCCCTTCTTCCAGCCTAGTCTAGTTTGCCAGGGCTTCTGTTTGACAGAGCCGGAAGTTTCTGGCCAGAACTCTTCATTATTCCAGGGTTTCCTCCTTCTCTTCCTCTCAAGGAGCCTGATTTCCCCTCCCTCTAGCCCTTGTAATTTTGTCATTCCTTTACCTTCTGCTAAAACCCAAGATCTTTAAGCTACCTCAACAGCTTCACACACTTTTCTTTAGCTTCTGCCCCTTAGATAAACCTTCATCTTTTGGACGTGTCCCCTCCTCCCTGCCCCCTTCCAGGCCTTCAAAGACTTTTTCCTCTCCTGTACTAATGTTCCCTTCTCTCACTTGTTCTGCCACTTGGTGCTTTTTTTTGAAAGTCAGTATGCCAAATTAAGATGGAAAAATGAACAGGATTAGAAATTATATATGGAACAAAGGGAAAAGAAAGATTTAAAATTGTAATACTGCATCATATCCTGACATGAAAAACCTTGATTCAACAGATAGTTTTCACAAAGAAACATGGTTTTCCAATACTTGCTCTAGAAATTGAATGTTGCATTCCTGGGCGGGAAGCAGTGGTGAGGGATATCACTCCACACAGATTCTGTGCCACAGATGCCAGCTCGCCTGGGAGCAGAAGTGAGGAGTTTGTGCCTATGTTTACATTCCTTTGGTGATTTTCTGTGGGACTCTGAATGCATATGTTCAGTTGCACTTCATTATATTGACAGGATCACCGGTGCATGGATGTTTGACTACCAAGAATGCTTTCTCTTTTCTCAAAGAACCATTGATCAAAGTTACAAAACTTGAAATTCCTGGGAACTCTGACTTTCATCATGTTTGCCTTCCTTACCCAGCATGGAGCTGATGTGAAAATCTCGTGGCTTTGACTTAAAAAAACTCTATTGTGAAGAGACATGGGAAAGTGAGGGCGGTTCCTCTTCTCTCCTCCTTTCCTTGTGTCAGATGGCAGAGCATCCATACTGATTATCTCGGCATTCCTTTATTTAGAATTTATTCCCCTTCCTTCTTAACACCACATTTCTCTTAGAGCCTTCCAACACCCTCATTTGTGTCCTAAATTAGCTACATCTGTTACCATAGTTATGCAGTATCCCACTTAACCCATTCTATGCCCATTCCTCTCTTGTTCATCAAATATATTTTCTTTCTTCTTTACTTTTCCCCATTTAAAAATAGTTTTTAAGGCAATATGAATGCATAGTTAACCAAATAGGACTGAAAGGCTTCAAACAGAGAGCCATGTTGCCCTGCATCCCTTATAGCCACCGACGAGCCCCCTTTGAGCTGTTTTCTGTTCTGTGGTGGGTGGTTACCTCTGTGTCTCAGATAGCAGGCTCGCAAGGCTGCTGCTATGAACTTGTCATTTTGGATCACTATCTAGCGACTTTTTGATGATAAAAGTCCAGGATATAGTTTATTTTTTTTTTCACCCACATCTCCCCTTGGAGACCTCTGCTACTCCAAACAATGCCTGTATTAAAAGCAGATTTTACTCTCTGTAGACTGCCCACTGGACACTTGACTCTCTTTTAGAAGAAGACTATTACCATAAACTCTTTGCTCACTCTTTTCTTAGCTGTATGTTTCCTCTTGTACAATCAGAGTTCAGCATCTTGCTGTCCATACAGTTGGTTTCTGTGAGTAGTCTCTAACATAATTCTAAAAACTGAAAATGCTGAAAGTGGCCTTTATCTTGCCTGGTTGATATTGTTCATGGCACAGTAAATAATATGCTGAGATCTCGTATTCTTCATGGAGCCCTGATATCTCTGCCCTTGGACCACAGAGTAGAAAATGCTCCCTGGGTGAAGTGCAGATGGATCTTGTTTCTCTGGGGGCACCTGCTCTATTTTGCTTCCAGTAATATATGCATTTTCTTAAAGAACCATCAGTGATCAAAGCAGTTAATTCAGAAACAGCGGTGCAGGCATACTCTTTGAGCTACAGTGGTAATTATAGCTAAGCCTGCTTGGGGACTACTGTAGTGCGGAGGCAGGAGAGGTGGGCAGGATCCGCTGATCCATATAAAGACCTACAATTTGTGCCCCTATGCTGAGTCTTATCCTCCTCCCCTTCCTTTTCAGCATAATACCTGCCATCTCAGACCCCATGACATCTTCAGGGCCCTTGCCAGGCAGGTCATCTGGTTCCTGGGCCTGAAATCTAGGTTGAGGCTTCTTTTGCTTTCAAGCATTAGTCACTTGTCCTCCCATTTTTGTCATCTAAAACTTATTGCAATTTCTCCTTTATAAATGACCTGCTTTAACTTTGACATAGTAGGATTGCCGGCATCCCTTGATTTTCAAAAAGCTTGCATTAGGCTACTCTACACTTTCACAGAAGACCAACATTATCTCTTGTTTTTGTATATCTTGTTTTTAAACCAAAAGTAATTCAAGGAGCATCTTCACTGTTATGACTGAGGTAAAAACCAGGAATAGCATTCAGTATTAGTCTTGCAGCAATCCCTTATGTTCAGTTTAATGGACGAGTGACCTCTGAGCATAGAGCAAGGAATAAGGCCTGAGAACTGCCTTAAAAAAGCCAAAAAGGCAAAGAGAGAAATATAGGGAGAAGTAGGACTGTGCCTGCCTTCTAGAAGTCAAGGATGTTAATCTTCAATCAAGTTGTGCATAGTAATGATAAACCGTTGGCCTATGGCCATAATTTAAATTCCAACTCTGGTGAGATTTGCTGTTCTTTGTTGTGAAAATGCCTTCAAATAGCCACAGTACCTGACCAGCTCCATTCCAACATATTTTCCTGTCTAGACTAGTGGAGAAAATGGAAACATTCTACTAAAAGGCTTGACTTTGACTTTATATATGATTCTGACAAGCTCAGTGGTCAAGCTTCAAAGACTCCAGAAAAGTGGAAGTGACAAGAAAGAAGAATTGGACTAATTGTCTAAAAGAGGGTAGGATAAAGATGATTAATGAACAAAGCGAGTCAGAGTTACTGCCCAAGTTCCATGTGAGATTGTTGGTCAGAGTTTCTAGTGCTTGATTTAGATCCCAAAGGAAGGAGCTAACAGAGAAAGGAAGAACTCACTATGAATCCTGGCATGGGGTGGGGGTGGGAGTTGGGGACGAGCTGGATTTTTTACCTAGATGACAAGGAAGCATCTGTGAGTGCCCAAGCTCTTTGTTATATCTGGAGTTACAAAGGACAAGACATTTCAGCTGCTCCTGTATTTCTTTTTTCTTTTTTTTTTTTGTCTTAGCAGTGAACATTGAGGCTGAAAACTATGGGGGGAATCTTAACTCTCTCAAAGGTATAGTCTGTGAAACTATGGATGAAATGATAAAATGTTTAGGAATTGTCTCAAAATTATCTTTTTTGATGGGGTAAGATACAGCAGGATTTATTCATTGTTGAATTTAGGTGCTATCTATTGTCTCAACTGGTCACTTCACTTGATCACTTGAATCCCGTTATTCATTGATTTGCTCGAGCGGGCGCCAGTAACATTTCCATTGGACCCTATCACGTGCCAATGTAGCCCAATGGCATCTGGTTGATTCAGGAATATGAAGAGCCTCAAAATGTTCCTTCAGGAGTCTTGACAAGGAAGTCTGACCATCTTGTAGGTGGGCGGCCACGTGATCTTTTTGACATCCCGTGGGATCAAGTCGGTAATGGCTCTAGTCCAGAGGTTGTCTCAAAATCACATTACGTGTCCAGCCCATCTGATTTTTGATGCCTTGGCAAACGAGAGACAGTGTCCCTGATTCTGGAATAGCGACGGAGGTCAGAACTCCGGATTCCTTCTCTCACTTGAGTGAGGCATGATATTCCAAGCATAGCTCTTTTGATTCCTCTCTGGGAGACCCGAATAGCATTCTCATCCTGCTTTCTCAGGTCTCTGAGGCGTATGTTAATGCAGGGAGAACGGTGGAGTCAAAGAGATGTGCCCAGAGTCGGAGGTTCTTTGTCCTTTTAGCTATTTCTTCGATGCCTTTGAAGGCATTCCATGCCACTCTCTTCCTCCTGCGCAGCTCAGGTCATTAATCAATCAATCAATAAATAAATAAATCAATTAATTAATTTTCGCTTTTTGGGTCATACAGTGCTCAGGGGTTACTCCTGGCTCTGCACTCAGGAATTACTCCTGATGGTGCTTGGGGAACCATATGGGATGCTAGGGATCGAACCCTGGTTGGCCGCATGCAAGGCAAATGCCCTACCCACTGTGCTGTCACTCTGGCCCCTCAACTGGTAGTATTTAGAGTGAAAGGAGGTGTTAATAATTATATTGGACAAGAGGCAGAAACTGGACTCTCAGGCAAATGGCAGTTTATTTCGAAGCAGTTTATTCATGGGTACTTGTGATTTATTAAGTATGATCCCTAATTTTCTGTTTTCAAATATTATCATGATTTGAAATGTCTACTGTTTTGTACTGTTTGATGTTTTACCAAAACGAGAGCCTTTTATCTTAACCATGATGTTAAACATTCAGTCAACTTCAAAAAGCAAAATGAAAATAACTAGAGAATATTGTTAAAGGACAAAGCTATTGTGTTGATTTATAATAATGGGACCAAAAAAGATCCATAGATTTGGCAACTGGGACACTCAGAAAGCAATGCTTAATTAAATTGACAGTGCATAATGCAGATTTATAGCTTTGTTTATGCAGGGGTGCTTTGTTTTTATGGTTGGATGCAGCCCCAGAAAGAGCAGCCTGCTAGGAAGAGGAGCAGGATCTGAGAGTGGATTTCTGTTTGCAGAGCAGTCTACATGCCGGTCTGCAGCTATGCTGGTGTTCTCTCCTGTTTGAGATTCTCATTACCTTCTGCCTGTTAATCAGATTCTGAGCAAAGGTTCTTCAGTCCTTCCTGTAATTCCCATTGTGCACGATTAGTGTTGATTTTGCTATGCATTTTCAATGTGATGTGGGTGAGGCTCTTGGATAGCCATGGGTGGGTGGTGTCAGCCCTTTAGGATGTTGGTCCTTTTGATTCTGTCAATCGCGGGATGCAAATTGCCTGTGGATTTGGAGTAAGGTACTTTGTCCCTGTTCTGAAGGGGCTGATATGGATGATGCCCAGAGTCCCATGGTACATTGAAATGAGTCAGGGATAACCAGGAAGGTGCTGCATCATTCTATGGGTTCTTACAAGGCTGCTTTGAGAGGAGCAGAAACAAGTTTGTTAAAAATGACTTGTCCTGATAACATGAAGAGGCTCACAAGCGGCTGGGGAGGCTGGAACTCGGCTTGCCCCCGGGCCCAGCTGAATGGGGACCCCCAGGAGGGCAGACGGGTTTTGGGAGTGGGCCTGTCACCTCTGGGGGTCCCGGAAGCAGCCGGATGAGACTCACCCATCACACTAGCCACCATTTTCGCTCTGGACGCTGGGAAACTGCCTCACCACCAGATTAACAAAGCAAAACCAGTTCGAGTCCAGGTTGCGGCCGTTCCATAAAAATAGTGGAAACAGTAATGTCTTTTAATGCACTGCATTCCATGAAGAGCAGGAAAGTTTGGCGGGAGGGAGAGATAAAGAGGAGAGAAATGACATACAGAACCCGCCAAGTAGTTGAGGTGTGGGAGGGGGAGGGAGGTGGGGACATTGGTGATGGGAGATGGGTTTGGGTGGAGGGATGGGTGTTGGAACACTGTAGAACCAAAAACTCACATGAGCATCTTTCAATTGTTTGTCTAAAATGGTGAATAATATTTTGGGGAAATAATAAAACAAAATTAAATCGGAAAAAAAATAAAAAAAAATGACTTGTCCTCAACATTGTGTATGATCCTAAGCATTGCCAGGGGAAGCCCCGAGCACCAAGGGTGTGGCCCCAAACCAAACCAAAACAACAATAAAAAGATTTGTTCTATCTTCACAACAGCATTTAAGCAGATCAAGAGATTATGGCAGATAGACCATGTGGAATATGATTCAGCTATGAGAAAAGATGAAAATTTGCAATTTGCTGCAACTTGGGTGCAATTGGAGGGTTTCATTCTAAAGTGAAGTGAGTCAGAAAGTAAAGGTTAGGACAGGAGAGATTATTCAGGGGATAAGGCACTTGCCTTGCAGGTGATCAACCCTATTCCTCAGTGCCGCATAAGATCCTCTGAGCACTGCCATGAGTGATCCCTGAGCGTGGAGTCAGGAGTAAGCCCCTGAGCACCCTGAGTGTGACCTCAAAACAAAACAAGAAAGAATAAAGAAAATAAAATATAAACACCAGGGGAATCTCCCTCATATGGAATATAAAGGAACAAAGAAAGGGATGAGATAACCCCAATGCAAACAAACCCTGGACATCATCAATAAGACCGGGGAACAGAGAAAACTGAGAAAGGAGGAGAGCGAAGGAACCATGGGATGTAGTGGAGGGATCTAGAAACATTGGGGGAGGGATTGGAGCAGAGGCTCTAAAGCTAAAATGTTGGCTTCAAAGTATTGTAAACTGGGGTCGGAGCGATAGCCCAGCAGGTAGGGCGTTTGCCTTGCACGCGGCCGGCCCATGCCGGCCCGGGTTCAATCCCCAGCATCCCATATGGTCCCCGAGCACCGCCAGAAGTAATTCCTGAGTGCAGAGCCAGGGAGTAACCCCTGAGCATTGCCAGGTGTGACCCAAAAAAGCAAAAAAAAAAACAAAAAAAACAAAAAAAAAAAAACAAAGTATTGTAAACTATGGCACCTCAATTTAAAAAAATGTTCCTAAAAGAAAAATAAAGGCTCATTCTAATAGTATTTGTGTGGTTAATATTATGCACGACTCTATCTCAGAATGTCAAATAGAAGGTCATTTTAAAATTTATTCACGTTTTATAAAACTTACTGACACTAGTACCTTGCAGGCAGTCAATCCAGGTTTGATCCCAGGAACCATGGAGGGTCCCTCAAGCACCACCAGGAGTGATCCCTTAGCATGGAACCAGGAGTAAGCTCTGAGTACCTTTGGGTATGGTCCAAAACCAAACCCCACCCAAAAGCTCCCACAAAACCAAAAGCCAAAATGAATAAAAAAGTCTAAAGCAAAACTCAATTTACTGATCCATACGACAATCTATATAATAAAATTCACCTTTCTTAGATATATGGTTTAGTGAATTTTGGCAAATCTGTACAATCTCATCACCAAAATTAGAGTAAGAAACTCTTTTCGTGCCCCCCTCTGTGAGCCTCTTTCCTCCACTCATTTCTGTCTCTGATTTTGTTACAAAATGTTCTATAACTGGGATCAATATAGGGAAGACTTTGTGTCTGACTTCTTACAATTTGCTTAATATTTTTTAGATTCATGTTGTGACAAACACTAATGCTTTATTTCTTTGATTGATAAGTAATATTCTTTTGGATGACTGAACAACAATTTGTTTAGCTGTTCAGCCATTAAAAGACGTTTGGGTGGTTTCCAATTTTTGACAATTATGAGTAAAGCCACTACATATCCTGGCATACAGATTTTTTGTGTAGACACAACATTTCAGTTGTCTTGGGTAAGTACCTAGGAGTAGAATCGCAGTGTGCTATGGTCTTCACTTTGTAAGAAACTGCCAAACTTTCCAAAAATGATGATGTCCTTTTACATTCCCATTGGCAATAGATGAGCTTCTGCTTGCTCTGTTCTTGCTCCTGAAAATTTATTTTGCCAATGTTAGCCACCGAAGGGTGTAGGATAGTAGCTTATTGTGGTTTCATTTTCCCCAATCCTCTGTGGGATGAGCCCCTGTTTATGTGCCTGGATGCTGGTGTCTCTTCTTCGGTTGTTTCTGTCTTTTAAGTGTCAACAAAGCCAAAGCTAATGGGAGAGGGATGTTTTCTTAGTTTCTTTCTCTCGTGTTTTTTCTTTTTTGGCTCACACCTGGCAATTCTCAGGGTTGCTTCTGGCTCTTCAGTCAGGAATTACTCCTGGCAGTACTTGGGGACCATATGGGATGCCAGGGATTGAACCTGGGTCGGTCGGCTATGTGCAAGTCAAATGCTCTACCTGCTGTACTATCACTCTGGCCCCACCCCTCAGTCAGTTTTAAGCCCCAACTCAGGACAGATATAGCCCCCAAACAAATAACAACAAAGAAAATAAATATTTTGCAAGTATGGAGGAATTTGAAATGGGTTTGGTCTGCATAGTTGTAAGGGACAATTGCTCAGGAGCATTCCAGGAGCAAGGTCATGTAGGGTTTGACAAAGTGCAGAGTGAGCAAAGTGAGAGCTGAACACAGACCTGAGGGAAGTAGAGGAGTTCAGCAAAAAGAAAGGCACGCAACTGGACAGTTATTTTAAGTCAGGGAAGGGGAGAATCTGTAGAGAGAAGTTTGTGGGTAGATGGTGAAAAGTCAACTAGCAGGTCTCAGAGTCACTGAATTGCTCAAGGGAGAGGGCATTGGAGTAGGTGGGATGAGAGAGGATGGTCAAGAGTAAGGCAGAAAATCCAGATGTTGAGGTAGTAGAGAACTGATAGACACAAATAGTGGGACTGAGGCTGGGTAGAAGAGATGATTGACATTAGAAGCTAAAGCAGTATGAAAATAGGCATTTGGTGGATTGCTGCATGGAAATAGATGTGTGGTGCAGGGGAGGTGACCAGCTGGGAGATACAGGCATTAGTGATGAGGGAGTGAGTGGCCAAGTGTGGGTAGAAGGGAACCATCTGAAAGGCAAGCCCTAGCTGGAGAGCGCATGCACAAGCCATGACTTTATGAAGTGGAAACAAGTGGGTGGCTGAGTGACCTGAGGAGCCAGATGACCCTGTATCAAGGCCCTTAGTATATAGAAGGGGGAAGAACTAGAGACTCAGGGGAGAGTCAGCCCTTAGATTTTAATATTTGGGGAATCTCAGAAATGGACTTTTTGCAGTTGGACTAGGGAATGTTCCCAAGAACTATGTGGTTGTTCAATGAGATTGGTTTCTGAGCAGGAAAGAAGGTAACCAAGGAAGCATTTTTCACTTTGGGCTTGTTTAGAATTCCATTTGAAGGCAATTAGTAGATATGGTGATGATTACTAATGTACTAGTCTTGAGAGAGGTCACCTAGCTGTCCTTGTCATTGTAGGAAGAGAAGGGAAAAACTTCTCCTGAGGTATATTGTGATTTCATGCCATTAATTCATGTATCACCCCTCAGCAGTAAACCTAATGGAGGGGACAGAAGGTTGGACCATTGTGTGTCACAATCTTGCTGTGCTTGGCTCGGCTCCCTCTTCTAACCATATTCTGCTCAGAGTGGCCTTTAATGTAATAAACTGCTTACAGGAATAATGAGAATCAATGGGAAGATGTTCTTATAATTCATGGCTCATGCATTAGAACTAGACATTTTTGGGAGAAATCGAGCATCTTCTGGGAAAGTGTGGGGCTTCTTAAATGCAGGGCAAAAAAAAAAAAAGAAACCAAGACTCAAACTGGCACCTAGTGCTACCTGGAAATCCTGAGGTGTTATTTTCCCGTCCCCCAAAATGGTGCATACTCCTTTCCTTAATTCTCTTTGCACCTTTACCCCCAACTATCTTGCTATTGCCTCTGACTTCACATGAGTTGGAGAGTTGGGAAACTGCGTCTGGTAGAGGCTGTGGATCCTTCTAGGCTCTGGGCTCCACTACCCCTTCCCTTCTCATCAAACACTTCATTCCAGCAGCTGGTTTCTTTCTTATACTATCATCTATCTATTATCTGTGTTCTTCTGTCTTTCTCCCTCTTACACACAAACACACAACATTCTCTTAGGCACTTACCTTAACATTTCAGCTACTTTGTCAATAGCTATAAGGTAATGTTACTTACCTTAACATTTCAGCTATTTGGTCTTTTGAGCAAAAGTTCCTTTTGAGCAAACAAGTTCTTTGAGACTTGTTTGCTCTCTATTTCACTTTCTTTCTTTTTCTTTTTTATTTTATTTATTTACTTTTGCTTTTTGGGTCACACCCAGCTCAGGAATTACTCCTGGCGGTGCTCGAGGGATCATATGGGATGCCAGGGATCGAACCTGGGTCAGCCGCATGCAAGGCAAAAGCCCTACCTGCTGTGCTATTGCTCCGGCCCCTCTAGCTCACTTTCTTGTTCTCACTGTCTATGCTTGTGCTTCTGTGCTCTCTGCCCCAATGACTACACTTGTCAAAGTCATCAATGAGCTCCTTGTTGCCAAATCTAACACCTTCTTCTCTGTCCTTATCTCCCTAATCTGTCAGCAGTATTCAACACTGTAGATCCACTTTTTGTTATTGTTCTGGGGTACCTTCACTCGCCTGTTTTTTTTTGCCCCTCATTTTCCTGTATATTCTGCCTTCTTTTCTATTGGATTCTCTTTTCTGCTCCCAGATCTCTAAATATGGGAAAATCCCATGGCTCCACCTTGGGCTACCTAGTTTTCCTCTCACATAACTTCCCCTGAAGGATTCATACAGATCTTAGGATTCTCTTTATATGTTCATGAATCCAAAGTCTCTATCTCCCCAGAGCTCTAGCTTAGTGCTTCTCAAATTTCTAGAGCACACATAGATCGCCTGGGAATCTGGTTCAACTACAGATTCTGGGGCCAGAGAGATAGTACAGCAGTTAGGGTGACTGCCTTGCACACGGCCAACTGCTTTAAACCTGGCACCACATCTGGTCCCGTGAGCATTTCCAGGAGTGATCACTGAGCAGAGGCAGGGGTAAGCTCTGAGCACTCCCTGGTGTATTCCCCCTGCAAATGCTGATTCTGATTCTATAGGCCCAGGATTCTGCATTTCTAACAAGTTCCCAGATGAGGCTGGTGAAGTGAACTTTGTGATCTTGCTCTAGTGGTGTTGCGTGGTGTTGCAACCCACTTCTTTGATATTCCCACAGGGATGTCTCACAGGCGTCTCATACAAAACCTAACTTGACCCTGTTGTGGTTCCTGGTCCTCAAACCCATTTTTTTACTGAATTACATCATCCTCTTGCTTAAGCCAAAGATCTTTGAATTGCCCTTGTTTATCTCTTTTCTTCATTTTAAAAAATTTCTAGTGGTTCAGTCCTCCAAAAAAGTCCTAACTCTCCACTTAGCTCTATAACCTTTGTGGTAACTAACATTTACCGAGTACTTCCTACATGTTAGGCTGTGCTAAGGATTTCTGTAGATGGAATATTTATGCCTCTCCCCACCCTCCTGTCCCAAATCCATCCATTGAAATCAGATTGCCGTTGTGATATTTGTAGGAGGAGCTTTTGAGAGAGGATTAGGTCTTGACTTTATTAGTGGGGTGATTGTCTCTGTAGATGAGACCTCCAGAGATGTCTTTTCTCTTTCCTGTGAGGATGCAGGAACCCAGGAAGCAGATTCTCGCTAGATACTGTTGGCACCATGTCCTTGGGCTTCTCAGTCTCTAGACTGAGAGAACTTTCTATTGTTTATGAGTTGCCTACTGTTGATATTTTTGTTCTATCAGTCTGAGTCAGTACAGTCCTATATATTTTTATTTGTATTTACTGAAAGTCTAATGATCATGACAAGTATTTAAAGTAGATGGTATTAACTTTTTGGATGAGAGACGTGAACACATCAAACACAATAAATCTTGGTGACTGAATAAATGAACAAACCTTATAACTAGGTAACTCTACAAAACCTGAAGTTTGTAGCTTTAGAAATCCAATTCACTATTTTTATTTAATCCCCCCTTGTTTTAAATATAATTATCACTGCTGCTATTGTTATTCTTAGATAATTCAGGAAACATTGAATATTTTTAAGTTTTCATGTCCTTGCTAAGCACAAATTAGGATGCAGATGTCCAAAGTCAGAGGATTTGTATTCCCCTTGGCTTCTTTAAACCATCTTTGCCAAGGACTATATACTTTTCGAACATTGCCAATGTTTATGACTGATAATTATCATATTGAGATCACTACTGGAAGACATTGTATTTTCTGTGACCTTGCAAAACAGCTAGAAGTGTTTTAGTCTTTATAATAGTACTGAGATTTCTGTAGCCTGTGCAATATGTCCAGAAAGTAACATTCATATTTCAAAGTGCTTTACTTTATGAAGCCTCTTTGCATTGTTCATTTGTGATAGTGTTGGGTATTGTGTTGACCATCACTCTTACAAAGTGTGATAAGATGTGGCTGGAGTTCAAGAAGAAGCAAGCTACCTGCTTCAGTAGATGGAAAGTCATTCATTAAAAGAAAGTCTTTTGAAGGAGGAACATGTGTCATTTAGATGGGAATTGAGCTATTTATTTGAAAGGAAATCTCTTGTAAACTTGTTCATAAAGTATCTTTTGTAATTTGAATAATATATTTAATTTTGTGAGTACTTGTTTCTCAAGAGTGGGAAAGGGGAGATATATGTTCATTATTGTTCCGGTCATTTCTATTATAGCCTTCTCTAAAGAATTAGTCCTTTTTCTTAGAACTTTCAAGATGCAAAGGCAAAAACTACAACAAACACATTATGCATTCCTTTTTCTAGTTCAGTTCAAAAGAAATGCCTTAGGAAGTAAAATTCTTACATCTAAATGAATTCAGAACAGTTCAAAAGGAGCCTTTAACAATTTGCAAGGGTCTGTCTGTCTTCATGTTTCTAAGTGCCATGTATCAGATGCCACGTGTGTGGAACTCTACCTGGGCTCCTCTGGCTTCAGAACAGAAGAAGAGCTTGTCCAGACCTCTCTGATAAGCCCAGCGCAGTGGAGGACTGAAAGTTCTCACCCAGGAGAGACTCGGTGAGAGGCAAATCCAGGGTTCTTGAGATGTTGCTCTTCAGGGCATTTTTTTTCTAAGTGTTTTCTTCTTTTTCTCTTACTCCCATTTTTTTTTTGGGGGTGTAAAAATGGTGCCCTGGAGCTTTTTCTGGCTCTAGGCTCAGTGGTTATTCCTGGTGATACTTTGAAGGTCATAGGTCAGCCACATGCAAAGCTTACCTCTTGTTTTTCTCTCTGTCCTCTTTATCCATTTTTTAATGTGAGAGTTTTCACAATACTATTTGATTTAAAGGAAAAGAAATAAGAAAAATGTTAAATTTCATATAAGAGTCCAAAATTTGGTTGGGGAGACAAGATGAGCAAGGGAAATACAGGCTCCATATTGATCCTTAGTTTTCGTTCCTGGACCCAGAAAAAAAAACAGCAATTTAAACTCTGTCACCAGTATATTCATTTCCTAGAACTGCTGTAAGAAATACTGCAAATGGAACAGCTTAAAATAACAGGAATGCATTACTTCATTATCCTGTGGGCTGATCATTTGAAACCAAGATGCCACCAGGACCCTGCTCCCTCTGATGGTGCAGTAACTACTGCTCCTTGCCTCCTTCTGCCTTCTGGTGTGGCCAGAAATCTTTGGCTTAAAGCTGCATCACTCCAGTCTCTGCTTCTAACATCATACAGCCTCTCCTTGTGTCTGTCTGGCCTCCACCCAGATCTCCCTTCCCAGAAGCCTCCTACCATCGCCTTTAGTGCCTATCCAAGCCAGTGTGGCTCCATCCTAACTTCCTGCAAGTCCCTGTCTGTAAATAAAGTCAATGCACAGATTTCAGTGGGAAAGTTTTTAAAATAAATTATTTTGAGAATCCACTGAACCCAGAAAGCAGAGTTAAAATGCTCTTATGATTTATCTTTTGTTAAAAATTTTATACTTGCACACGCTAGAAGTCATGCTTATTTCCTTAGTCCAACAGTGGGAGAGGGAGATGAGGGAGGGAGGAGAGATAGAGACGGAGAGACAGGGACAGAGAGACAGAGAAAAAAGGGAAAAGAGAATAGGAAGGAAGAGAGAGGAAGAGTAAAAGAGGGAAGGAGAGAGATACAAAGGAAGAGAGAGGAAGAGGGAGGGAGAGAAGAAGAGATAGATGTGTCATCTGGCAGGGCAGTAGCCTCAAGAAGTGTAACATGAAATAAAAGTTTCCAAGAAAAAATTGGGAAATGTTTCATTTTACCTTCCTCTTGAAGCATCATTTGACTTAGGATATGAAAGGATGGTAAAGGTATGATGAGTACATGTGTTTATTCTACCAATGATAGGGTTTACTAGATGGGGGACTTTGGGAAAAATATATGTTAGCATTCAGTACTGATTGTGGATTGATTCCAGCTTCATGCAACAGAACCCCAGCAAGAGCTCAGTTCAATAGGGGTTTAGCATCTCCCCTAGAAAGCGCAGAGACTGATGGGTGGGTCCGGCATGATGGCTCAGGATGGCACAAACATGGCAGGCTTCTCCATTTCTGCCCGGCCACACTCAGTAGGTGGGGTTCTTTCTCTTGAGTGTTGGCAAAGTAGATATTCCATTTTTTGTCCCACAACTACTTTTTTGGAGAGAGGGGCAGGGGAGTTGTGAGGGAGACGGAACGGCATTCCCCTAAGGAGATGAGATGTTCCCAGGGCTTCCTGGCAGAGTCTGCTTGCCCATTACTGAACAGGGCTGTAGTAAACAGAGGCTTTTAGATTTGGGACATGCAGTGAATTGTTATTGGCCACCATGGACCTGGACTAGTGTTAAAGTTCTGTTAGGAAGAAGGAATGGGGTGGGAGGCGGTGACAGTGACGCCCCAGGTGGACTGCCACACCTCATCCCCTGCTGTTAGTGACCAGGCCTTCCCTTTGATCGAAGGGGATGCTGTTTCCCCTCATAAGAGAGAGAGTACCCCACAGAATTTCAGGATTTTAGCATCAGTGTACAGGTTTAATTCTGCCAAACGTTTTAGCTCAGTTCAACCCAAGTGGTTTAAGAGTGCCCGCATTTGGTATGGCTCTATGCTACACTAAGTGCCATTTCAGTGATTTAATGACTTGATATGTGCACTCCTAAGCTAATTTCATTTTTTTAATGTGCTCTAATGGAATTTGGAGCGTCCCTTTCTACAACTCCAAATCCATTAAATATATAGCTGCCGTGTTTGAAGTAGTGTACTTGGAAAGCATTGTTGCTGCCTTTTCTGGGGGCAGTGGAAAGGCAGACACTTCCACCTTCTGAGACACTGTTCACTGCCCCATGGCTCCAGAGGCCTTCCCAGTCTTCAGTAACCACTGTGGTGGCTGCAGAGTCCAATTATTGGGGGAGCAAACCTCAGCCTCTGTTCTCAGTTGGACCTGCCATGAGGAACCAATTGTAAGAAAAGGAGCCCCAAGACCCCCTCTCCTTTTGGTCATTCTTTTACTTTGTGTGGTCAGAGAGAACATCCAGTTTTGAGGAAAGGAGGCCAGTTAGTGTAGCACAATGTAGTTTAGTCTGACAGTGTGGTGGAGAACACACTCTCAGAGATATAGCTAGAGACACGAACCAGATTTGCTAGAGGCTTCCTTTAAAAAATCTCTGCTTCAATATAATGTGTTCCAAATCTTACCTCTGGAGATGAGTGAGGAGGAAAGGACCCAGGTGATAAGGTAATCTGGTCAGTCACCAAACATGAAAACAGGGAGTGATTTCCCCAGGGACGGTCTAGTGGCCCAGGGGAAAGCAGCCGTGGGACCTGTGTCGTCCCCATTCTCTGCTGTAACATAAACTCCTCTCTTTGTTCTGGGGGCAGATGATCAAAATGGCATGTCAAGAGAGCCCATTTTTCCCATCAGCAAAAAACATATCAAATTGGTTTTTTTTTTGTTTTAATGGTCACAATTTTATGTCATTATATATAGCTTCTGGACATGGATAGGCCACACTAGCCTCAGAACCAAAGGCAGCAGCTTGAAGGAGCAAATGCTCTTGTGCCGTTTTGATATCAACCTCCTGTAAAAAAAAAAAGAAAAATTGAATTTCACATTGTATTCTCCCTGACCGTAAAGGATACCATTTGTTTACCGCTGAGTAATGTTTCAGAAAGGTCAGCCCGAAACAGTAAATTGGTTTTCTAGTCACTGACCCATAAAGTAATGCTGCTTTGGGAGCACAGAAGGGTGCTGTAGCAGAACACAAGATGAGCTTCTCTGGGCGCAGCCAAAAGTACATGGCACGACGGGAGAGCAGGGGGCATGATGGGGGAACTCTGCCCCAGAACGCTGCGTTGCAACCTCGATGCCCATCTTCCTTGTTGGAATCCATTCCTGAAGTATAGGAACCATTTATAAATTTTTACTCTCTTCCAGCACTTAGCCAAGTAACCCTTTCAGTCTTTTTATTTTTTTCCTTTCAGTCTTTAAAAGCTGTGAGATAACTGAACACAGCAGGAAAGCAATGATGCTCCAGTAAAAACATTTCTCTCATCAGAAACATTTGACTCAGAGGCTAGTCCTTAGATTGTCTTCTTCAGGGAAGCCCAGGCAGGAAATGGCTGTTTCCTTGCAGGGGAATATGGATCAGACCTGGAAGGCTGTACTTAGAGGGAAATCCCCAAGACCAGGAGGACTTAGTGAGTATATGCACCCAGACAACTGGTACACATAAAGAATTAACACCAGGTGTTCTGACTCTTAGGGCAGTGGTTTCCTTCCCATCTTACCTTAGTGGAGGGAGTTGAGTTAGGTGTCAGCTGTCCCTATTCCTAGCAATAGGACTTTGAACACATTTCTTCATTTCTTTGGCTCAGTTTTTCATATTGGTAGTAATTACTTTATTAAGGTTATTTTAACCATTAAAGGAATAATTGATTGCATGAAATTGTGTCTGACCCCATGTCGTTGTGTCAGCAATGTTCAGCTCCACTGATACCAATGCTTTTTGTATCTGTCTCCTTTAAGGCCTTAGCATGAGGAAATAGGATAGGGGCTGACATTGAAGACAGGTGTCAGAGACTGAACCAGGACAAATAATTCCTTTACCCACTGATAATTCCTTTACCTACTAAAGGGTTTGAGAGAGAGGTGTATTAACTCATTGGAGAGAATAAAGTTCTCAAAGGGTTTCACATTGTGCTAAGCCTTTGGAACCCAGAACATTCCTACTTGCTTTGATTGCTTCTTGAAAGAATCCTTCTGCACAAAAGCTATTTTTTAAGTTATTGGCTATTTTATAAGTGATAATTGCAGCTTCAGGCTCACTTACTCATTATTACTATTATTTAAGTTCTGTCAAGGAGATATTTATTATTTACAACCCCCCATTTATATAGCCTGTGTGGTTTAAAAACAGATTTATTTTACAGTGAATTTGAATGAAAATAGCCCTTGTTTTGGCAAAAATCTACATAGAGAGGTATTTATACAATGCACACAGTTAATTTGCTTCTCTAACTACTGACTACAGGGGCAGGACTCAATTTATCTCATCTCTGCACGTCTTTTATTGTCCTTGGATACTCACCTCACATATGTCCCCGAGTGCATGGAACTGATTAATCATAAAAATAATGGCATCCCTTGGAGTAATTGGACATTATATAAAAGCATCTGCTGTGCATTCTCCAGAGGGAGGGGCAGGCAGTTTCCAGTTAGCTCAGACAGCTGCTCTCCCTGGGGCAACACAAGCGAAGGCTGTGGATGGGAGCTGAGACCCAGGCCAGGGCCTTTCCTTGCTTTGTTCTGGGATGGTAGAAATCCTGTGCTAGCTGCAGAGAAGGACTCTGTCTCCCTTTGTGTCTGCGTACCATTTCCCTACTCTTAAACCCTCCTTTTCAAAGTGTGAAGTTCACTTCGCCTCTCTGCTTAGAAACACTGTAAGGAAAGGGACGTGGGAATAAGAAACTAAAGAGGTGTGAGAATAAAGAGCAAAATGAAACAACCCCACAAAATTATAGCAAGGATGGGGTAGGGGTAAGTTCACAGTTTACTTTAAAATCTTAGGTTTAATTCCATGAACTAATCCCAAACTTTCAAGAAGAGAAGCAACCAGCGGGCACAGCATATCAGCCCTGTTTAATCTTCATTCCCTAAACATCCCCAATCCATGTGCTTTTCTCTTTACAGTCCCTGAACTGGAGTTAATTTCCGTCCTCAGTCCTCTAACTGGTCTCTGCACCCACTGTACCCTACCCACTGTTCTCTTACTGAAACTGCAGCCAGTGTCAGTTTTGATACACAGATTGGATCCTCCTATCCTCCTGCTTAAAAACCATTCATGTTTCCTGTTATTCTTAGAAAAAGGACAAAACTCGTTCCCGATCCCAAGTCCCTTGCTCCCCCTGCCCCCTCAGCTTCAGTCACTCTGGATCTTTCTCATCTTTCGCCCCTGTCGTGCTTTCTGGGCTCTGTTCCTGGACCGGGACTGTTTTTTCACAGAATCTCCTCCTCCTCCACCTCCTCCTCCTCCTCCTCCTCCTCCACCTCCTACTCCTCCTCCTCCTCCACCTCCTCCTCTTCCTCCTCCTCCTCCTCCTCTTGCTGCTGCTGCTACTGCTGCTTCTGCTTCTGCTGCTTCTGCTTCTTCTTCTTCTTCTTCTTCTTCTTCTTCTTCTTCTTCTTCTTCTTCTTCTTCTTCTTCTTCTTCTTCTTCTTCTTCTTCTTCTTCTTCTTCTGCTTCTTCTTCTGCTTCTTCTGCTTCTTCTTCTGCTTCTTCTGCTTCTGCTTCTTCTTCTGCTTCTGCTTCTTCTTCTTCTTCTTCTTCTTCTTCTTCTTCTTCTTCTTCTTCTGCTTCTTCTTCTGCTTTCTTCTGCTTCTTCTTCTTCTGCTTCTGCTTCTTCTTCTGCTTCTTCTGCTGCTTCTGCTTCTGCTTCTGTTTCTTCTGCTTCTTCTGCTTCTGCTTCTGTTTCTTCTTCTTCTTCTTCTTCTTCTTCTTCTTCTTCTTCTTCTACTTCTTCCTCTTCTTCTTCCTCTTCCTCTTCTTCTTCCTCGTCTTCTTCCTCTTCTTTCTCTTCCTCTTCCTTACTCCTCTTCTTCTTCCTTCCTCCTTCTTCCTCCTCCTCCTTCTTCTGTGAGGCCATACCAGCTGTGCTCAGGGCTTATTCCTGGCTCTGTCCTCCTCCTCCTCCTCCTCCTCCTCCTCCTCCTCCTTCTTCTTCAGGAGGCCATACCAGCTGTGCTCAGGGCTTATTCCTGGCTCTGCACTCAGGGACCACTCCCTGGTGGGCTCAGAGACCATGCAGGGTGCTGGGGATTGAATCTGGGTCGGCGGCATGCAGGGCAAGCACCCTCCCTCGCTGTACTCTCCAGTCCCACCGCTGCACTCCAGCCCGGGCTTCCTCATCTACATCCTTGTCATTTACAGCTCATCCTAAGTATCACCTTTCAGATGTGTGTATGCACACATGTGCACATACATGACATACCCATACGCGTGAATATATGTGCACACACAGTTTTCTGAAATGTTCTGAGATCCAGATGCAGGTATAATATTGCCCAGATATCCCTAAACACTTCAGTGTGTGTCTGAAAACATTCTTCTCATATATAACTGAGAGCAGTGATCAAAAGCAATTAAATTGGTATAATTTGATTACTGAATCTACAGGCTTTATTAAAATTTTTGCCAGGTGTTCTGCTAATATCCTCTATAACAAAATAAAACAAAGTTTTCTAATCTACTATTCTACCAGCATCCTTCTGTTGAAACAGTTCCCTGATCTTCCTTTCTCTCATCACCTTGATAATTTTTTAAGGATGCGGGCAGTTACTTTGCTGCGTGTTGTTAAGTTTGGATGAATCTGCTTCTTTTTTTTTTTGGGGGTTACACCCAGCAATGCCCAGGGGTTACTCCTGGCTCTTCACTCAGGAATTACTCTGGCGGTGCTTGGGAGACTATCTGGGATGCCGGGATTGAACCCAGGTGAGCTACATGCAAGGCAAATGCCCTACCCAGTGTTATCGCTCCGGCCCCCCAAGTTTGGATGCAACTGATATGTTCTCATTGTTAGCTCAGGGTTGTGGGCAGGGTGCCAGAGGCATGCTCCTGCCTGAGTCGGAAGTCTGTGCTGGGCATCGCCGGGCTTGACTTGGACAGTGTCTGACAGTCTTCTTGTGGCAAAGGATTATTTATCTATTCCAATGGCTAAGTATCTTAAGGGAATGGGCTCTGAGACTTGTAAAAAAATCCTCTTTGTTGTCATAGTTTTGCCCAGGAATTCAGGCATACAGTAATCCTGTTTTAAATTTTTGCTTGAAACAAGTTCATCATGGTTGTCCCCAAATGGCGAATACATCCCTCTCTTTGCTTAGCGTCTGCTTTCCTCATCCACCCCCTGCCCACCCCATTAAGTATTATCTCAAACATTTTTAAGTGTACAATTTGGTGATTGTCCTCTTTTAATCATTTCTATGACTGATTATGTTTAAAAAAAAGTTTTAAGACCTGTCCAGTAGCTAAGTCTGTGAGAATAGGCCCTTATCTATTCACTTCTGTATCTTTCCTGGTGCTTGGGACACTGCGAGATGCATAGAAGACTCTCAGCACTGTCTGACTAATGAGATAATGAATGAATGAATGAACGAGTGAATGAAGGACTGAATGGCTGACTCTGACCAGCCAAGTTCCATTTTGGCTCTCCTATGTCACCCTCACTGGCCTCTTTAAGGCTCCTCGCTCTCCTGGGGCTACTCTCACCTACTTCCATGCTTTATACTCACCACTCTGGTTCCTCCTTGATGCAGGCTAGTGGCCTGGCCTGGAATAACTTCTCCTTCACACTAGCTGCATCACTGATTCCTCTTCTTCGTTACAGTGTCAGCGCAAACATTACTTATTCAGGGAAGTTGTCTCTGATTTGCTCTTTCCAGGTGGCCAGCTTCTGCCACTGGAGGAATCCCTGAATGTGTCTGTTCTTCCTGGCAGCTGTCAAGGGAGCAGGCACCACCGTTTCTGTGCTTACCGGTCAGCGCTGGCTTCCCGCACCAAGCGTAGCTGCAGCTTGTCTGATTCTTACACCCACTGTAACTTCCACGCTTGCTGGGATGCTGCCGGATCTTGCTCGTGTTCTACCTCCTACATAGTGCTTGATGAATGCTTTTTCCATCAGTTGAATCACTGGCAACATCTAACAACAGTGTTCATTTATTTTTGCAAGCACTCACTTTGGATGGAGTTGACTGAATGAGCGACCTAGCCAATTTAAATCTTCAGTGCTTGGTAGAACATTTGCAGTGTGCTTTTTTAGTATAAAAGATACAATAATGTTATCAGCATTTCTTTAGCCTTTCTTCTGTCAGATATTTACCCACAGTTCTGAAATAGTCAAATGCATTTCATTTGGATTGTTGAGTCCAAATAAGTGCTTTTAGTTTGAATATTAAATGATTTGTAAGCAGGTAATACTATGGTCCAAAGTTAATATTAGGGCATAAATCCCTATCCATATGACCCCAAATTAAACACATTTGACTTATTAAAATAATAAGATATGCAAACTAAGGTACTCTGGTTATATTTCACATACATTTAGTTGAATTTCTTACTAGAGAAACTCAGAATAATTTATTGCTTCTTTTGAAATATTAATACCATCACCTTGCCTTGAAATAGCCAATAAACTTAGTAACAAAAAGTGAATTTATAAGTAATTCTGAAAAGGGAATATTTAAAGACATATTTTAACTGGCTTGGAAAATTAAAACCTTTGATCTGAAGGACATTACCGGCTCTTTTGGTTGTTATTGTTGCTTTTTGGGTCACACCCAGCGATGCACAGGGGTTATTCCTGGCTCTGCACTTAGGAATTGCTCCTGGCGCTTGGGAGATGATATGGGATGCTGGGAATCTAACCCAGGTTGGTTGCATGCAAGGCAAACATCCTACCTGCTGGACTATCACTACGGCCCCCATTACTGGCTTTCTAATAGTCATGCACAGTGTATCATTGTATTCCCATTCATCATCGATTTGCTCGGCGGGCCCCAGTAACATCTCCATATGTCCTGTCTCATGTTAGTAGAACCCAAGGGCATCTGCTTGCTCCAAGAACATAAAGAGCCTCAATTCATTCCGGAATGAGGTCTATAATTGTTACTGGTATTTGGCATATCCAATACAACATGGGTAGCTTGCCAGGCTCTGCCGTGCAGGTAGTATACTCTTGTAGTCATCTCTAAGTTCAGCATTTATTGATGAACCGCGGCTGCGATAGGCTGATCTGCTGGGTGGAGTTCTGACAAGAGAGAAGTCCGGATGTGGAAAATAGAGGCCCTCATGGAGTGGGGGTTGTCTGGCTTGTTGTGAGAGGCTCTGCTGGGGTGGCGGGCCAGGGCTAGAACCTGCCATCTCTCCTGGGCGCCTCGTGAGTGGCTGGTCACAGGGAGAGCCAGTAGCAGCTCTGCC
>JAJIBD010013974.1:0-43215 GCA_021461705.1 Cryptotis parvus
TTGCACTCAGTTTATTGAGTAACACAATCTGAGTGTTACCTGAATAATATGTCTCTATCACCATCATCTTGTGAGATACTAGTGATAAATTAGCCTAGCACAAGAAGACCATGTGATTCATAGATGTTGCTCACAAATCATAACTAACCAAGCTAAGGGAAATGATAAAGATTTTGCATTTCTTAGAGCTTGAAGAGGATATTCTGAAAAAGGATGGTCCCATCATCTCCTCTCCTCTAAAGAATTAGCTCCGGTACTCTAATTCTCAGTTATCATAGAAAAGAGGGAAGATTATGCTGAAGTTCTCTTTACATTATGATGCAGTCCAAAGAGTAATGAATAAAAGTTATTAAAATTATAAAGAAGGAGAAAATTATCCAAGAAGCAAAACTCATCATGCTAGGGTAAGGGCTCAAAATGGGAGATGCTCATAGGGATTAATGTTTTCAACAAATTAATGTTTTGTTATCATCCCACTGTTTTTAATACTTACTGGTTATTAGAACTCCTTATGTGGTATAATCAATTCTGTTCTTACCAACATCACAGACAAATAAAAAATCCTTAAACAAATGAGAAGTGACACAGGATTCCTTGGAGACTGTGTTGAGTGTCCAAAGCACTTACATAAATATAAGTAACCATACTAAGCTAAGGATGAGTTAATAAAATGTAAAAGTAAAAACTAAACAGTAGTGCACAAAAATATTTTTGTGCAAGTATGCTGCACAAAAAATAGACTTGTGCTCCACATGTACTATATATTTACAATATATGATCTTTTTAAGCATATAAAAGCGTTCAGTGAAGGGCCTGAGATATAAGATCGGTGAATAGGGGTGCTATTCTTGCCTGTGGCTGACCTGGATTTGCTGGCTAATAGCTCCTATACTGTCTCATTCCTGACCAGTAGTTCACTAAAAGTGTGATCTCTGAGTACAGAGACGGGAGTAATCCCTGAGTACTGCTGGGTGTGGTTCCAAAACAGAAAAAAGAGATCAGTGAAAATTGATCAGGATAGGGGAGGGGTGGCTTTGGGGTAGCAGGGAGAAACTGGGGACATTGGCAGTGGGAAATGTACACTATTGAAGGGATGGGTGTTGGAATATTGTGACTGAAGAGGAATAATAAACAGCTTTGTACCTGTGTGCCTCAGGGGTTCAGTAAAAATTAATTCATTAAAAAATTCCGTAGCCTGTGATCTAAATGGGAAATCTGAATGCAATTTTGTTTGATCACTGGAGCAAAGACCCGTAGTGATAAAAAGAAAATACAGATAAAATTCTTTGGATTGTGCTTTTTATCCATTTCTTAGCATAATTAAGGCTTAGGAGGGATCTCAATTGAGATTTTATTGACTTAGTTTTGACCTGAACAAATTGGGATATGCCTATGTAGTTTCTCCTTTTTTCTCGCTTTTTTGGGTCACACGGTGATGCTTAGGGATTACTTCTGGTTCTGCACTCAGGAATTACTCCTGGCATTGCTCGGGGGACCATATGGGATGCTGGGGATTGAACCACGGTAGGCATTTTGCAAGGCAAATGCCCTCACGAGTTGGACTATGGCTCTGGCCCCTATTTCTCCTTTTTATTTAAAGAAACACACCGTCCACATTTTGAGAAATCAGATTTTTTTTGGTCTTTGGAGTCACTCCCAGAGATGACCAGGGGTTACTTCTGGCTCTGCACTCAGGGACTATTCCTAGTGATGCTAGGTGGACCATGTAAGACAAAGACCTTAAGGGAGATTTAACTTGAAGGACAAAGATGATTGTCAAAGAGCTATGGATTAGTGTCTCATTCATCAAGTGGAAGTTCAATAAAAACAGCTAAGGAAAATGTAGATTCAGTAAGACAGACAAAAGAAATAAGCTCTTCTTCAGAAATTAGCAGAAGAGGTATGGGAACTTATCAAAGAAGTAGCCAATTCATAGTCAATAACTGATAAGTAATCGAAGGTCAGCTAATATAAACTTTATTGCAACATACATGCAAAGAAGGAATCTGGTTGAAAGTTTTGCCCAAGCTTGCCTTAGCTGTTTTATTTCAACGTAAGTATTTTTCCAGGCGCATAAAAGCATGTAAGATCGCATCAGATTAATAAAGTAATATAAGGATTTTCAAATTGATAATTTACTAAGCAGTATCATTGTAATTTGAATTACTTTTAATTTTGATGATCAAAAGAAGTAAATGCAGGCCCAGCCACAAAACCGAAACTGAGAGGAGAGGCAGCACTCATTCTTTGCATAATACTAGCATTTGTCATTCTTGTCTTGAAAAAAGGATCATCAGTTTTCTACAGACTGTTTACTTCAGAGCCTTTCCTTCAGAATGCTGCTCAGGGTGTACTCATTTACCCAGCAAACAAATACGGTATGAATAATATGTTTTTCATTACATAATTTAACGAATTTCATTTTGGTTCAACATGTTAATTAAAACATGCACACGTCATTCTTATACGGATGAAAATTTTAAAACCCGAGGTTTTAAAATGGTAAGGCTAAATCATCAAAAGCAGCCCTGAAATCAGGGCTAATGAAGTGTGAAATTTCGTAGCGCAAGCCTGAGGTTAATTTTTTATATCATACTTTGCTAATGACAGCTAACTTTCATACCCTTTAAGGAAGCACAAGTCGCAAAATCACAGCATCCTTAAATATATTTATATTTCAGTAGACAATTTGCAGAAAAAACAAGTGCAAGAGGAACCGGTAAGTTTACCTCAGATAAAAATACCTGAGAAAGTGCCGATAGAACAGATCACTAGAAAATAAATTAGAAAATAAATTAGAGTTTTCTTATTTCTTGGCTTTCAAAAAATATTTATCCTTTGCCAAATGTAAGAATATTGCCAACCTCTGGGAAAAAGGATTCGTTTTTCTACAAAGCCACATTTAATAATCTCCATAAAATGAACATTTTAGAACTATGGCAAAAGCCCAAATAAAATTTATAGGTTCTAATCCCTAAATTCTGAGCCCGTTTTCTTATGAAATACCTAGAATAGACTTTAAAACGAACCCAATTAATATAATTACAGAGGGTTTAAAATTTAAATAACACATGCACACTGAATCTGTTTCTTGGGGGAAAAGGGCTGTTCTGTTCTATTTTGCTTATTAAAAAATAGAAATGTGGGCATATCCAGGGCAACTTCAGAAAGAGTGAGTTTCTTTTCTTCACCACTCTAATTTTTGAATGTTCCTACAACCAATCAACTTGTAAATCTAATATTCATTCCTTTCCAGTATTTTTGCGGTTATAACAAGGAAAGCTCACATCCAGATATTTTAATGTAACTGCTGAAACAAGGCACAGGCAGCAACTTGTATCTGGCAGTTGACATGCTAATTTCTTCCGCCTCCTCTTGCACTTGCACGCTTCACCAACCAACCCTTTCCCCCCTAGACTCGAAGTACTTTCTGGTCTCTGTAAAGTGCCTTGCCTGGGGTGACGCCAGAGAGAGAGTGCAGAATGTGCGATGAGTATGGCCCTATTGGGTTGGCTGGAGTAAAGGCACAGGTTTCCGGAGAGGGGAAGTGGAGGCAGATCCCTCCCCCACCCCCACCCCCCACACCCCCAGCTATTCGGTCCCCTGAGCGGGTTATCTGGAGCCAGCGGCCTGGGCCCAAGCCCCCAGCTGGGCCGGGGGAGGGGTGGGCCGGCAGAGGGCGGAGGCAGCGCAGGCGGCGGAAATGGGCGGGGATGACGGCTCTGTCTCGGGCTGGCAGGAGCGACGGTGGCAGAACCTGCTGGCTAGGTGGGAGGTTAAGTCGCTGGGAGGAAGGAAAGCAAAGACGACCTCAGTCCGCGTGCGAGGAGGTGCTTGGAGTCCTGAAGACCGGCCGTCTCCACCTCCTCCTGCAGAGGCAACTGAGCTACGCACCGGCGAACCAGTGACCAAAGCAACTCCGGAGCGCAGGTGAGCACCCGTCTTGCGCGGCGCGCCCACCGTTGCAGACCGTCGCGGACCGTTTGGCCTCTGTTTCCAGGGCAAGGAGCCTCAGAGAAGAGCTCTGGGTAGGTCCAGGAACAGGAGGATGGTGCCTGGTCCCCTATGCTGGAGCCCTGTACTAGGTGGGGAAAGAGGAGTTGAACGCTACCTCGCTCACGCTCATTGGCCTCCCTGTTCCCCTTCCCATCCACTTTCCAGGAACTTTGGAATCCTAAGATCCCCCTTACCCCGGTCTGACCCACAGTCTCGGTAGCATGTACAGTTCGCCCCCTCACGATCCACACCCAGCAACCATTAGGGCTCCCCCTGCGTTGGGTTCCCGCGATTGTAGGGGCTGTTGGAGAAGAGAGCGGTGGCGGCACGGGCTGGGGCGAGTGCGGGAAGGCTGGAGTTGCTGGAGCATTTATTGTCTGCTCGCGCGCCGGTGCTGGGACCCCCCGCGCTCCGTCGCGCTTTCTGGCCAGAGCACGAGGAAATGGGTTTGTGGAATTTAGCTCCGAAGAGTCGCTGCAGTGCGCTGGGCGCCCGGTGCACGTTTGCTTGAGGGTTTCATGGACACACGTGGGGAATAGGGTTTTTACTGGCGGGGTCTCCAGCGATCTTTACGCCCTTGGCGAGACGCGTGTTCAGCGGGGTTGGGATATATCAGTGTGTGTGAATATCTGTCGTAGGGAGGAGAGTAAGCTCAAGGAGATTGCTGACGGAGAATGCCTTTTCTTGGAGTTGCTTCAGTTCCTTGAACCATACCAGGCTTTCGGAGTGTGCAAGTGAATTGCGGGTAAGTGGGGAAGGATCTCTGGAGGGGTGCAAAGACTTTGGGATTTGAAGGACTCAGCCTGCGTGTTCTGTCCTTGGCTTCTGGTACTATCTTCTTAGGTGGCGTGAGGGTGGGGGTGGGGAATTCGTGCATGGATCTTTGACTCAGGTGCTGGAGCTGGGACACTTGCCCTGGGCGAAGATGAATCTCGGAGGTAAAAAACAACTGAGTGGTGCAGTTTGTTTATTCTCAATTGCCAATTAACTCCAGATTCTAAATGTCGCTGTGTCTCTGTCTCTCACACACATTAGTGTGATCTGTGGTCCCGCCCTTCGTCTGTCTCTCTCCAACACACACACACACACACACACACACACACACACACACCTTGATTCTGTCACTCACGCCATTCTCAGTTATCTGATCTTTTACATTAATTCCAGAATCACAGTGTCTGTCTTTATCCTTATGCCTCTCTCTCTCAGTCCTCCCTCCCACTTCTTTATCCCTTTTCTTATCTCTTTTCTTGGCACACACATCACGCCATACACATACCCTATTTTGAACACACATGCACCTTGGTTTTGGTCATGCATGCTCAAGCAGTTCTGTTTGATCTTTGAAATTATCTCCAGGAATCTCGGTGTCTTCCCTTTTCTTAACCCTTTCTCTCTGTTCCTCCTTTTCCCTCCCTGTCACCCTTTCTCTCCTTGCTCCCTCTCCCTCTCCTCTCTCTCCTCTCTGTCTCTCACAGAGATGTGCACGCACACTTGTTCTCATGGCTGCTTTGACTAGCTGCGTATGGATTTTGTTCATTGCTTCTGCTCATAATTATTCTTAGGAATTTGTTTTTTAGTGGTACCAGAGTTACAACCCAGGACTCCCACACAAAGCTATATCCCTGACACTATGACCTTTAAAAAATCGGGTTACAAAGATAATACAGCAGGTAGGTCTCTTGCCTTGAAAGCAGTTGACCCAGGCAGACTGGGTTTGATCCTTGAACACAGAGCCAAGAGTAAGCCCTAAATCCTGAGCACAGCCTAGTATAACTCCCACTCCAAAAATAAAAGGAAAAAAGAAAAAAAAACACTTTATTTTCATAGACCCGGTTGGGGTTTATGAAAATCCTTTTGGCACAACTCATTCACATTCAAGTCAGGGATAGGGAATTGTGAAATAACCCCACTTACCTGATTTTTATGTGGGATGAAACTCAACTTCATGTTTAATGTTGTTTTAAAAAAGACATTTTGCAACCATGTAACATTTGCTTGGGTCTATCTTTTAGTTGTGATGGAATTCTCAATAATTCATTGAACAAATTAGCCAAACTGCTTGACTTTATTTATTTTTATTTTTATTTTTATTTTTTTTTTTGCTTTTTGGGTCACACCCGGCGATGCTCAGGGGTTTCTCCTGGCTCTGCACTCAGGAAGCATTACTCCTGGCGGTGCTCTCGGGGACCATATGGGATGCCGGGGATCGAACCCGGGCGGGCACAGGCCGGCCACGTGCAAGGCAAACGCCCTACCCACTGGGCTATCGCTCCGGCCCCTAAACTGCTTGACTTTAAAAACAGGGTACTGAGTGTCTAGTTTAGATTCTGTAACATCCCTCTCCTTTAATGAATTAATAATGGTGTTTGTTCTGAGACTTAAGCATGTTTCAATTTCTAAGTAATCTATCAAGCCATGGAGAAAGAGAGACTACTTGGAAATTTTCCACACAAAGAAGAAAAATAATGCTTTTATTTATGACTTGTGGTAAAGTATTGGTTCACTTTCCTGTCACTTGTCCCTATTAAATACCTAGGCGCATGATCAGTCCTTGAATAGAGATTGCTTTATTTCTCTTTTTATGACTACAGGTGGCGGCAGTGTAGAAGCCAAATAGGAGACTCCTGAAATGTTTTCAGAAAAATAAAGAGTGCACGTACACGAGTAAGCAAGCCCAGGAATCTGAAAAAAACCCACAGGTATGTAGAACAATTAATCCACTTATTCAGCTTTATAATTACTGCATTCCAGCATCTTGACATTTATATAGACTTTTATGACATTACTTTTTGGGGTATTCTCAAAGACAATAACAAAGTGCATTCTATTTTAGATGATGTACTTAATTAAAGGTACTGCATGTCATTTTGGTTTCTTAAATATTATTTTTCAAAAAGAAGCAACTTGTTTTCTATTATAATATTGTGCATTTGCATTTAAGCAGTTGTTGCTTGATGTTTTCTTTTAGAACACCTTTTATTGAAATTATATAAAATTACCAAATATTTTGAATAATTTTATTTGGTACACAGCAAAGTCACCCCTCTTACGTCAATATGATGGCCTCTGTTTGCTCCACAAATTGTGTCTTATTCAACATGAGTTATCAAAATACAGTGAGCACATTGAGTGATTTTGCTTAAACCAGTCCTTCTGTTTTTTAACCATTTAAAATGTTCTCTTCTTGTTCCTGGATGGTTTCCAAGACAGCATATAAGATGGGCCTTCATTATTCACCCATTTGGGCTAAGGTAATGGGGGTTTAATAAGGGATCAAAGATCATCAATTTTGGAAAAGTTTGCCATTGTGGTGCAATTCATATGAACATACCTTTGATTATTATTAAAAGGAAATGTTTTGTGTATTAAAGACCCTTTTGAACAACTGTGTAGCACACTGTTATTGTGAACGGTGTAAGAAGGTAAAGGTGGAGACATAATGATGCTCTCGGAGAGAAGCTAACATTACCATGTTGGGATATAAAGGCCAGACATCAAAATAAACTTAAAGAGAATGACATTTTCTTTACCCGCATAGGTTGTACCTGGAATGTGGTAATACTTTGTGAGTTTTTACATTTTGTCTTTAAAGCTGAAGTGAGATTTGTTAAGTACCTTCTAGTGAGGGTGTAAAACAAAAGCAGACGCTCGTTGTTTAAACATAAAATGATCGAATTGGACACTTTTAGTAAAAAGCAAATTGGGAGCACTGACTCAAAAAGTGAAAAAGATGGAAAGGTTCTTACTATGAAGACTCCATAAATAGCAAATAACTTCACGAGAGTTCGGAGACATCTAGAGACATGAATGTTTATATTACACGTTACTGAGATTAATGATCTTACGGAGGAAACTGGGAACTAATTATCCCCTAACAAGTAGAATAGGGCTTAATCTTCTAAGACAGAAAGGAAAAGAGCAAGGTGGGGATTTTATTTTTTTTTTAATTTTAGAATTCATTGCAGAGACATTAGGTAGTTTACTTTAAATTCAAAGTATAACACAAAGTCAATAAAAAGGATTAATCAAAAGCATATAAAAAGAATTTTGTGGTGGTGATAGTTGAGGGTTAGAGCTAAAATCAGTGGTTCTCAGTTCTTAGTAAGCATTGTTTTCCATTTTTCTGGAAGATTTCCTCTCCTTCTCATCAGTTTTTATTACATTTCCAGCCTGGAATTAACCACATCTGTGATTTTTTTTTTTTTTTTTTGCTTCATGCACTGGTTTTGTCTGTTAAGATCCATATACAGTTTTATATTGTAATGGCGTAAATCTTTCAGATAACATATACTATAAAACTTATTCATGCTGTGATGAGAATTAGTAGTTCCTTCTAATCCACTGTTGAGTACTAGTTCAACTTCAAACACTTTTCAAATATGCCTCAATTTGTTTATTCATTTTCCTGGTGGATATCGTCAGTGCTTTCAGTATATGACTAATATGAACAAGGCAGCTGTGAATACTTGATTATAGTTTTTGATGCATGTGTCCATTCATTTCTCTTGGGCATAGACCTAGCGATGGCATTGCAGAGAATAAGTTTATTATTAGCAACAGTTTACAAAGAGATTGTGTCAATTTAAACTCCACCATAAGTACATAACAATTCCTTCTCATTGCTCTACATTTTTGCTAGTATTTGGGTTTTTAGAGTCTCTGCAATTTAATCTGTTTTGGGTGGCATACTCATTCCCTGTGGGTCTTTACAATTAGGAACATTGTAAACCTACATAACAAATTTACTATCAAGCCATTTAAAAATGTATAGTTGTTAATAATAAATGCATTCATGTTGTATTTCATTACCATCATTTGCTCCAGAACTCTTCATCCTGTGAAACTGAAACCATCAATTAGCAAATAAATTCAATAATTATTGATAAGCCTATTAGCCATAAAACAATGACTATCAATCCTTGGTTTCCTCTGCCTCATGTTCACTATTACTGTACTTTGTCAATTCTCTGGATTCTATCAATTTGAGGTACCCCATAAAAATGGAGTTGTGGGGATGGGGAGATAGTTCACAAGTCTGGCTTGTGGGTCTCTGGGAGTTTCTGGGTGCTGTGCTGGAACAGTGAGTAAGGAGTAGACCTGAGTATCACACTGGCATATTTCATTTAGCATAGTATCCTTAGTGTTCAAATCTATTGTAATATATGCCAGAATTACCTTTTAAGCCTGACTACTATGCGCTTTATGCATAGAACACATTTTGATTCTCCTGAGGTGTTGCTGCCTTCTGACACTTGTGAATAATGTGACTGTGAATCTGAACATACAAATATTTCTTTGAGACTCCACTTTCAATTTTTGGAGGTTGGGGGTATCTCACCAGAAGTAGAATTATTGAAAGAAGCATAATTCTGTTTTTAATTTTTTTTTTTTTTTTGCTTTTTGGATCACACCCCGCAATGCTCAGGGGTTTCTCCTGGCTCTGCACTCAGGACTTACTCCTGGCGGTGCTCGGGGACCATATGGGATGCCGGGGATCGAACCCAGGCCTGCATGGGCCGGCCGTGTGCAAGGCAAACGCCCTACCCGCTGGGCTATCGCCTCCGGCCCCCTGTTTTTAATTTTTTGAAGAACCGGCCATACAGTTTTCCATAGTGACACCATTATGCATTTCCAACACTGTACAAGATTTCCACTGCCAATATTTGTTATATTGTTTTCTTGGGGCAAAAACCCAGTGTGTGTGTGTGTGTGTGTGTGTGTGTGTGTGTGTGCCGTGGTCCTTATGGTTTTAGTTTTGTGTATCCTGGTAAGTAATAATGTTAGATGCCTTTTATATGTATTTGTGACATTTAGCTATATTTTTTGTGAAGCTACTGTTCAAGATTTCCCTGCCCATTTCAAATTACGTTCCCTGGTATTTTCTTATTTCTCTATAAAATTTTGCATGAGTCCTTTATTAGACAATAGAAACTACAATATTTTCTCCTGGACTGTGTTTTGCCTATCTAGTGTCTTCCTGATAGTTGTCGAACGTTTTCTAATGAAGCCCAGCTCAAGCGCTTTTCTTTTTTTTTAAATTTTTTATTATACCACCGTGAGACATACAATAATAAAGGTGTTCACAATTGGTTCTTGGTAATACAGTATTCCAGCACCCATCCCTCCACCAGTGCCCCATTTCCACCACCAATGTACCCCACCCTCCCACCAACCCCCAGGCTGCCTCAACAGCAGGTAGCCGTGTTTCCTCTCTTTCTCTCTCTGTCTCTCTCTCTCTGTCTCTGCATCTCTCTCCCTCTTGTTTTACACATTGTGGCTAGCCCTGCAGATATTTAGAGTTTAAAACTTAAGTCTCTTTGTGTATATTCAATGGTGAGTTTTAATCTGCCATTACCATTTCACACATTTAGTAAAACACTGGTATCTATTTATATCCTATTAATGAATGCAGTCATTCTATATCTGTCCTTTTCCTTCTGACTAATTTCACTCAGCATGATAGTCTCCATGACCATCCATTTGCAGGTAAATTTCATAATTTCATCTTTTCTGACTGCTGCATAGTATTCCATAGTGTAGATGAACCACAGTTTCTTTAGCCAGTCCTCTGTTCTCAGGCATTTAGGTTGTTTCCAGATTCTAGCTATAGTGAATAGCGCAGAGATGAATAAAGAAGTACAGATAGTGTTTCTGCTATGTGTTTTTCAGTCTCTTGGGTATATTCCCAGGAGTGCTATTGCTGGATCAAATGGGAGCTCAATATCTAGTTTTCGGAGGAATGCCCAAATTGTTTTCCAAAATGGCTGGACCAGTAGGCACTCCCACCAACAGTGGATGAGAGTCCCTTTCCCCACATCCACGCCAGCACCGGTTGTTCTTGCTGTTTTGGATGTGTGCCAGTCTCTGTGGTGTGAGATGGTACCTCATTGTTGTTTTGATTTGCATCTCCCTGATGATTAAAGATGAAGAGCACTTTTTCATATGCCTTTTGGCCATTCGAATTTCTTCTTTTTTGGAAGCTTCTGTTCATTTCTTCTCCCCATTTTTTGATGGGGTTGGCTGTTTTTTCAAGCATTTTTCTTTTTATTCATTCCTGCTTTTGGTGTTCTGTTAATGAAATCTTTGCCTACTTCGCTTTTAATTAACTTTTTGTTAATGAAAATTCATAGAGTCAATCTGTTTGGAAGATGCAATGAATAGTCACATGTTCATTTCAGATACATAATATTCTTTGCCCCTGGAGGTTCAAGAGAAGTCACTGAAAGTTTGTTTTCAAAAAGGTTCAGGAGGCGATAGCCCAGCGGGTAGGGCATTTGCACTTGCGGCCCGCCTGCGCTGGCCTGGGTTCGATCCCCAGCATCCCATATGGTCCCCTGAGCACCGCCAGGAGTAATTCCTGAGTGCAAAGCCAGGAGTAAGCCCTGAGCGTCGCTGGGTGTGACCCAAAAAGCAAAAAAAAAAAAAAAAAAAGTTCATAGACAGAGTTGCTTTTACACAAGTGGTTTCAGGTGCTGTCTCCATTCAGCAATAATTATTTCCCGGTTCCCTCTTGAATGGAATAAACCTTGGGGAAGAGTCTAATGATAATTAGAGGAACTAAGCTGACTGAATGGGCCAGTATCCACTTATCTTTTCTTGTTACCCAAACTTGTTAAGTGATCCCTAAGAGCTGATGATACCTCCTCTTCCAGCTGCTCTTAGCTCTCCCTACCTTTTGCCCCTGAAACATACATATTCCTCATAACTCTAGCTTTCTTCATTTATCCTTTCCTCTTCTTTCTGCATCTTATTTTTCTGGAATATACTACATCCATGCTGTCCTTTTCCTCCTGCCTGTGCTCTCCACGGAGTCTACTCTGACTTTATCTTTGCTCTTGTCCATCATATGTTCTTCCACATAAGGTCTAGATGTGGATCCTTAACTGCTTCCTCTGCATCTACTGCACTGGTTAACCCCAGTCACCTTCATCATCCTGTGTTATTTCTCTACCATTTAATTATATTTTCCATTAATTAAGGATCCCAAAGTCGAAATCATGGCACTCTCACCTACCCTTTGGCATAATATATGTCACCCTGTATTTAGTTGGTTGCCATGGCTGCTGATTGCCCTTTTTTCTGAAACATCTTTCTAAGATGTCTTTTCTTCCCTTCATTCACTCCATTGTGGTGCAGGTCTTTAAGGTTCTAGCAATGACTTTCCCAATTGAGCTCCCTTATTGTTACTTTTGCCTCAAACTCTCCACTTCCCATCAGCTTTCTTTTCATAAAATAGATTTAGTAATTTCATGGTCTACTTTATAATGACTTGTAGCTTTACAGGGTGTACAAAAAGCATTCAAATCTCTTAGCATGATTTGCCGTGTGACACCCTTCATTATTTCCTTCAGCCTGCTTTTCCTATTCCATCATCTGCCATTTCCTCCCCACACTCCATCTGTTCTAAACTATTTTTCATTCCTAGAACATTCCTTGAGTTCTTTCCAGCATCTGTGCTTTTTTGCACATGCTGTTTCTTCTATTTCTCTTGTCCATTCCTGTCCACTGGTGAATTATTGTTTTTTCTTCATAAGTAATTCAAATATGAACTCTTCTTTGAGAGTTCCTTTCCTCTAAGTAGGCTTGTTATTATGCTTCTCTTAATGTAGTTAGAGATGACTAATTAACATCAGACACTATAGCATATGAACCTTTGTACCCCAGTAACAACTTAAAACATGAGTGGAAATTTAATAAATTGTCCACTGACGAGAGGAACAATGCGTGCCTAACAAAATACACAGTATAGGTTCGGTTAGTGGTTTATAACAAACAATAATTAGCTCTTGATCTTTGGATTGGCTCTGTGAGCAGGACACAGCTGTATAGTATTGTGGATCTGGGCAGGTCTTCTGACTTTGTCAGCTACACTAATTTTTCTACAGTCTACTGGATGAGTTAGGGCTGGCTATTTATTCTATAATAGCATGCAATTCTTCTGTCCCACATGGTCTCTAATTTTTAACCTGGGGTTCTCAGGCTTGTTGACACCACAGGTAGTAGGATTCTGAGAGGTTAGAGGTACTTAACACTGAAGGCCTCATGAGACCTGGACTTGCAACTGACAAGGTTACTTGTTCTGTGATCTAATGAAGAAAACAACTAACCAAACCAACTTTAATTCAGGAAGTGTGAAATTCGATTAATCTCTATTGAATAAGGAAATTGCAGTTTTGGTGCTAGGGCACAAATGACGAGGAGAAAAATAATTCTAGCCAGTTTTCTAGTGATTGACCACAGTTATGTCAGAACAGTCATTAGAGATTAAGACAGGCTTGATCAGGAGATTTGTTTCCACTTAATTGTCAGCAGGTGATCTGTAGTTTAGACACTGTGATATTGCATTTTGAGTCCAAATAAAATGGATCCACAGTTTCTAGCATATTTATTTGGTTCTACTCTCAAGTGCTCTGTCTTTATCTTTTCCTCCCAAAGCATATTTAAGACAGTTCCATGGGTAGGAGAGATAGTATAGAAGTAAAATGCTTGTCTTGCAAGTGGCCAATTCTGATTCTATCCCCAGCATTGCACATAGTCCCCTGAGCACTGCCAGGAGTGATCCCTGAGCACAGGATCAGAAATAAGCCCTGAGCACAGCTAGTGTATTCCTCCCATGAACACACAAAAGATGGTTCCAGTTTTCTATTGATCTTGATGAAATACCATTGGTATTGTGCTAGAGAAGTTCTTAAATACTGATGGAAAGAGATACATCTCCCACTCATTTAGGAAGCTGCTGTGAGTACTGTTGGGCTTGGGGGTTCACATTATGGTACATGCTTGAGAATTTATCATTCATTCGTCCCTAGTATCCAATATAACAGTAATTTCTGCAAAAGAAGAATGTCAGGAAATGAAATGTACCTACTGTCTGTGCCTGATACATTTTTCACCAGGGTTCACCCTTCCCGCATGTGAAAATTAAAGTCAGCCTCCTACTGAGAAACAGCAATTTATCCATCTTAATATTTGTGTTTATCCAGCTGTAACAAACTATTTAGAGTGAAAACATTGGGAATTAAGCGCTTTTTTTGTTTACTTTCATTAAAGGAACTAGGATATATTATGAGAGGTATAGTGACAGTCTACAGGAAGGGGATTAGTGAAATAAGCTAAAATATATGAAACAATACAGTTTTCCAGAAATAGTAGCAAGTCATTGATAGGTTTGAGTTTCTTTTGAAAACTTGGCTTTCAAAACTTTGTTTTACTAGAGTTGATAGAAACAGGAAAGGGTAAAATATAGACTTAAGTTTCATTTATTTCAAGCCCATTTCTACTAATCCTAGATATGATGACCTCTGAAGCAACCAAAATAATAGAAAAATGGGGCATTTAAAGGACCCTAAGAAGAAAATAACTGCTTAATGAGCTCTCATACTTTTTCTTCTTGCCTTAGACTTAGGTAAGAAAGACTCTTAGGTTGGCCACTGACATAGTAATAAGAAACAACATATCCACAACCTGATTAATTCTGTTGAAATAGCAGATTTGTACTACTATTTACAGGTGAAGATAAAACTCAAGAATTTGACTTATGTCTTGAAATTTCATATACTGTATGTTATATAGATCTTTTCATATCACATCTCTGTGTTGTACTTCCTGGTCCATTTACAATGGCAACATCAATTCATGGCCACAATTCTGTATTTCCAGGGAACCATCATAGTTTTGAATTAGAAAATCATTATTTTTAATCAGCTAATTTTTTTAAAAAAAATAATATTTTTATACCACCGTGAGATATACAATTACAAAGATGTTCATATTTGGGTTACATCTTACAGTGCTCCAGCACCCATCCCTCCACCAGCAATCAGCTAATTTTTCCATCAAGGAATTTGAGCAAACTAAAATTAGATCTTAATCAAGATAGCATTTCCAGATACTTAACTTTTTGTCCCAAAGAACTAATTTGAAGTCATCCCACAGGGTTGCACCTATGTGTCTTGTAAATAGCTGTAAAACAAAAAAAATACCTAGGGTTATAGCATATACATAAGATTTAAATATGGGAACACTGATAAACTATCATAAAACGATTTATTTTAAAATACCCTTTTCCCTTTCCATTCATTATTATTGATGTTGTGATGACCAGGGTCACCAGGCTGCAGAGGTCACATGTTTGCTTGCTACGGAGAGAACTTCCTGGTTTTGGTGATCACATAGTTTTTTAGTTGCTGTGCTCATTGGCTCTTGCACCCCTACATGGTGCTTATACACACTGCTGAAAATGGCTTGTGGTGCTGAGCATCGCAGATAGTAGAGCTACTCAGATTGCAGTACATGTGCGACACAAGGGATTTGAACTTGTGAACATGCTTAATTTAAGGCTGGCATTCTAAGCCACTGCACTTATTTCTCCAGCCTCTAGAAAACATTTAAAAATTGATCATAGCTGATTTTATTTTATTTTATTTTATTTATTTATTTTTTTGCTTTTTGGGTCACACCCGGCGTGCTCAGGGGTTACTCCTGGCTCTGCACTCAGAAATTACTCCTAGCGGTGCTGGGGGAGGACCGTATGGGATGCCGGGGATCGAACCCAGGCCAGCATGGGCTGGCAGCGCAAGGCAAATGCCCTACCTGCTGGGCTATCGCTCCGGCCCCCATAGCTGATTTTATATTCCCAACATATCGCATAATGTAAGTTCGCTTTCCATTACTGTCATATGAACACATATTCTGTATGTACCATATGGAGCAAGAGAAAACCTACCCATGCTTTTGTCTAAGGTTAAATATCAGATGGGCGGAGCTATGGTCCAGCCGGGTAGGGCGTTGCCTTGCATGCAGCCAGCCTGTGCTGGCCGGGTTCGATCCCCCCATCCCATATGGTCCCCGGCAGCCGCCAGGAGTGATTCCTGAGTGCAGAGCCAGGGAGAAACCCCTGAGCATTGCCGGGTGTGACCCAAAAGCAAATATATATATATATATATATATATATATATATATTGCTTTTTATATATATCAAATATATATATATATTTGATATATATATCAGCAACATCTTCTTAAATTGTAAGTGTAGTCCTGGTAAAATATTGGAACAGGCAGGTAGTGCCTTAATTTCTACCTCTGCCCAGTAGGGTGAGTCACAAACAATGGAATAGACTGTTGCTCCTCCAGACTGAACTAACCACAGCCCTCAATAGGGTGGATAGGTTGTTTACAGTTTCTGTTCCTGCACCCTGACTTCTCCACTAGTGAGCCTTTGTTTACCTTAACAGCCACATTGGGGACAACAGTACATTAAGAGTTAACAGGTACATTAAGAACAAAGACTGGAATATTTACATAGAACAAAGGCCATGGCTGTAAACAATCAGCAAACACCATTTATGTATAGCATTGAAGTCAGGGTAATCTACTCTGCCTAGGGGGGCACCTTTGCAGCCCACATTGTCTAAACTAAACTAGGTATTAAAGTCAGTTTATTCTATTCTTGCCTGGATGCACATATGCAACCCTGATAAAGTAGCTAAACTTGTTATCCTCACACATTACTTTGATCTTAGGGTTATTATTAAGGGCTATTTCCCACAAGGTAACACAGTGAGAACTTTATTGAGGATTAATATTTAACTATTTGTGTTGAATAATGTTATAGCCTAATAAATTCAATGAGGTAGTTTTAGAAAGACCCTATATGCCACACTGAACAGTAGTCATAGGAAAGATCAGCTTTTAAATGGGATTTTCAAAATTCGCATTTGGGACAGACTAGGTAGTAATTATTCATTCTATTTTCCTTTGAATACTAATCCCTGCATTGGAAAATGCTTAAAATGAGTTACCTCTTTTATAAATATTATGTTTTCCGTTCTGGTTAATGAGATTAGTGAATTTTGTTTTTATGAAAAGAGAAATTTTCTCTTTTCACAAAAAAAAAACCTTTTTTCTTTCTTACTTTCCTTTAATGATGGGCATCTGATGCTGCATCTATCTCTTTTTCCCCCTTTGAAAATTGGTCACAATTTTTTAAATTCACACATACAATACTTTTATTTTGCCACTTGGTATTTTGGGTTTTAAAAGGAAGGTCAAAGACAATTTTTCTATCTCAGCTATGTGCAAAGATGAGTCTCAGACTGTATTTTGACCGTGATTATAAAAACCAATGCGGTCCTATAGAACGAGATGGAGACTTTGTGAATTTTCTAAAAGCAGAAGAGGTATGGCTGTTTTTAGCTGATCATGCTGCCTCAGATTGGTAAATGCAGGGAGGAAAACTAGGCGTATCCCCACCTCCCCATTCTGCTCCCCTTTTTGGTGTTTAGTTCAAACCTGACAGTGATACTCCCAACTCAGAACTTGGAGGTCACTCCCAAAATTGAAGTGAATTGATCTGACATCCTGCATATAAAACTTGTGCTATCTCACCATCTTGGTGTAATAACACAACTTTGGTGCATAAAAAAACATGTGCACCTATGTTTGTGTCCTGGTTATAATAAACCTCAACAGAGGATCAGCTGTTATCATTACCACCAAGGATGATCTTTTACTTAAGGCACCTTCTAAAATGATGATTTATGAAGCTTCTCACCCATGCAATGGAAAAAGGCCTGGGGATATTCAGAAATAAATGAATTGCTAAAGCTCAAATGGCGGACCCTGGATACATATTTCTCTACCTCACATATTTTATCTGTAGTTCAACTATTTCTAACTGTACCTCGCAATTTCTGACCTGCCTATGAACATCATAAATAATCACTGTGTGTGTATGTATGTGTGACTGTGTGTGTTTGGAACTTTTCAATGCTGATATTAAGTTTTCACATCAACATATTGGGTGGATGATTATCATTCTGTTTTACATCTGTAGTGATTTTTTTTTATCATTGCTAGTAAAGATGTATATTCACAAAAATTGCTTCATCCAGAATTTTGATTGTGCATTGGGTTTGATCATAGAATGGCCTGCTGCTGGAATCTTGGACCTACTCAGGACGTTAGAAGAACACTGCTTTGGTTTCAAATAGGCATCTAAAATAGCTTTAGGGTTATTCTGAGTTTTGATTTTATCATTTCTAACATAAAGATTATCTTATTGATCACTTAAGTCCATTTAGAGCTGACACTCCATTAGTCTTAATCCTTTTTATTAACTTCACTTTCCTTCTTTCAGTAAGCTCTATCACTAAATTATTATTGATCTCAAACATGTTTGATTGTGTAAAATGTGGACTTGATTATTAAAGCATTAATAAAGTGAGATCAGTATCTAGGTGTAAAACAGGTGGCAATCATCCATCATAGTATATTTAAATTTGTTACCGTGAGTTTTATTGAGATGTTCAGAGATAGAGTAACTATGAACAGACTAGAGAGAGAATACTATAACTGAGTTAGCATGCTCCCCCATTACCCTGTCCCCACAATTTATTTTTTGGTTGTAACCTCTCTAAGAATAGTAAGACTAGCATTAACTGGAAAAGTTTTTTTTTTTTTTTTGGGTCACACTCGGCAATGCTCAGGGGGTTACTCCTGGCTCTTTGCTCAGGAATTACTCCTGGCTCTTTGCTCAGGAATTACTCCTGGCGGTGCTCGGGGGACCGTATGGGATGCTGGGAGTTGAACCCAGGTCGGCTACGTGCAAGGCGAATGCCCTACCGCTGTGCTATTGCTCTGGCCAAAGTTTGGGGATGACTTTCTTACTGTTTACATTGCTTATTTTGTATCAAGCATTTGACATTCATAAGACCATGTGATTTTCCTTACATTCCTATCCTGTTTTGGACTGTTGAAATAGAATTTGAAAGTTTATAGCTTTCATCAGTGTTAGAAAATTCTTGGCCATTCTCTTCAGAGTCTGCTTCTGCCCTGTTTATTTCCTTCTGACTCTCTGATTACATGATCAAGAGACCCTCTGTTTCTCCTAAACTCTATTTTTAACTGTTTTAAATTTGCTTTTAATGTAGGTGCTTTCCAGTAACTTTTTCCTTCAAATAAACTAATCCTATCTTTTGTTCTGTGTTGAGTCCATCCAATGAATTAATTTCAGATATTATATTTTTCTTAATTTCAGATATTTTATTTTTCTTGGATGTCCTTTTGATTTTTAAATATACGTTATATTAGACTTCTTTTGCAAAATCCTCTTTTCACAAAAAGTATCTTTTTTCTTTCTTACTTTCCTTTAATGATAGGCATCTGATGCTGCATCTATCTCTTTTTTTCCCCCTTTGAAAATTGGTCACAATTTTTTAAATTCACACATACAATACTTTTTTTGTGTTGCTGGGAATCTTACCTAGTCATAGTGGGGTTTGAACCCAGGGCCTCACACATTAAACACATGTGCTTTACCATTCAGCTACATTCCTGGCATCTAATAACTTTTAATTTTGTACCAGATGTTGTGTGTGAAAGAATGTTACTGGTTTTAAATTGTCTTTCACAGAGGATCATTTTATTTTCCTCTATTTAGTAAGTGTAAGGAGGAACCTTATCACCTTCACTATATTGGCAATTGAGCTAACTCAAGGCAAGACTGCAGTTTGAAGAACATTAAACTCAGTTATGTTTATAAACACCCCCAGGCATGGGACCCTTAGTCTTTTTGTTTGTTTATAGACCACAGGGCTGGTGCTCAGGAATTAATCCTGGAGTTGCTCCGGAGAACCATATGGAATGAGATCAATTTGGGTCCACCCTGTGCAAACACCCTACCCACTGTACTATTTCATCCTTAGTGGATCCCTTTGGTCTTCTGATCAGAACCATAGAACAGGGTTTCCCAAACTTATTTGGCCTATTGCACCCAAGACCTCTACTGCCTCCATGAACTGGTTCTGTGTCCCACTCCTCCATGGAGGAGAGAGTATTCTATTTTGGAATGGAATTTAGCCATGGAAACTATGTGCCAGCTGAAGGAATAGTACAGTGTTTAAAGTGTTTGCCTTAAATGTGGCCAACCCTGTTCAGTACCTAGTACCACATGGTCCCCTGAGCACTGCCAGGTTTGTCCCCATAACAAGACACAAAACAAACTTGGTAACTAAATGTTTCCCTTGACCTTAAAGCTTTGCCCCTTAATTGCAAAGTATTGCAAGTGTTTTGAGGAGAGAACCAGTTATGCAACAGCGCAACACTACTATTTTGGAAAAATAATTCAAGGGGCTCAAAAACAGTGTGAAACTGTAGGAGACTTCACTCTGCCTTTATACATCCTCCGTCTAGTATTTCAGTCTCCAGAGCTGAGAAAAATGGGAGTATTTCCCATCTGCGGTATTAACCTTTGCATGTTAACCAAAAAGTTTTGTTGACTTCCTTGGTAGAAATTTTATCTCTTGGCAAGTCCCATCTCTATGACCCCAGTTCCTAAATGTCCTTCTGAGATTAGCTGCTCACCTTGAAGGGTTCCTTTCCCTTGAGACTCTTGTCCTTGAGTCTTTTATTTTAATAGAAGATCATACTTTTTTTTTCTTGCATAAAGCATGTGCGATGGCATCTGCTATTTCCTAACTTAAATCATTTTTATGTCATCATCTATTTCCCTCGTAGAATCTTCTGGTTAAACATTACCATTTTTTAGCTTCTTGATTAAGGTAATTTGGGAAGCTAGCACCTGCTGATTCATTACAGTATTTCCAAAGGGAGGAAAATGGGAACACTTCCTCAATAGATTCTCTTCAGAATAATTTCCTTGACATTTTTCAGTTTTTCATTTTTCATTTGTCTGGAAAATACTTGTGGATAATAAATGGTGAGGCGGTGGTTTCAATTGGTTTAAAAGTCTCAGATGGTTTCATATTAGACACATTACTTTCCTTTTGTTCTAAAATGTGGCATGTCTCATTACAAACTCTCCCATTTGTGAAGGGACTTTACTCCAGAGAATTCTACCATCCATATGGTTGACACATGTGAAACGTAGAGAAGGAGCCCCTCAAACTGTTTAAATTGGAACCATTTCATTGTTAAGGAGCAATCCTGCTGTTAACTTTTTCTCAGAAGCTCTGTAAAACCAGGGTTGTAGGTGCTCTGGGTTTCAGGGTTGACTCTGCCTCCACAGGTCATTTGCCTTGTGAAAGGCCTAACTTACCCTGAAAATGGCATTGAAATAGTTGGCTCTAGGTCCTTTCTATCTCTGCCCTTTGGATTCCAATCATTTCAAGTCACTTGGAAATCAAGGTTGCATTCACATTTTAATAAACAACATTGTCAGGAGAGTTAAAGAAGAAAACTATGCATGTTTATCTTGAATCTTATTTTTTGTTTGGTTGTCACACCAAATGGGACATTAAAGTGTTTATGTGATAATCAGTCTCTAAGAAGTCCTTAGAAACTTGTGATTCTGGTTTTGGGTCATGAGTATTGGGATTCCAATCTCTTTGGCAGTTGTTGAGAACTCTTCAACCTCTGTAAGCCTCAGTGTGCTCAGGAAATGGAAGGAGTAATGCAGCAGTCTTAGCTATTTCCAGGACTGTGGTACACAAGTATCAACAAAGAGGATTCCCATGTAAAGGCTATAAATAGTAAAAACTGTAAAACCTTTAATTATCATTTGGACTACCATCACTTAAGGCCTTGTAGCATTAACTATCCGTTGTGGCTCTGACTAGTGCGGGTGAGAAAACAATGGCACAGGGGTGTATAAGTTTGTTCCCCCCTTAACAATTTTTTTTGTTTTTGATCACACCTGGCAGTGCTCATGGCTTACTCCTGGCTTTGTACTCAGGGATCACTTCTTGGGGCCTTGGGGGACTATATGGAGGGCCAGAAATTGAACCTGAGTTAGGCGTCTGCAAGACAAATTCCCCACCTGTTGCGCTATCATTCAGGCCCCCACATTTTCTTGGCCATGCCCAGAGATGCTCAGGGGTCCTGGATCTACACTCAGGAATCACTCCTGGAGGTGCTTGGGAGGAACCATATGGGATGCTGTGAAATCTGGGTCAGCTGTGTCAAAGGCAAGCTTCTCTGTCTCTCTCTGCCTCTCTCTATGTCTCTGTCTCTCTGTCTCTGTCTCTGTCTCTGTCTCTTCTCCCCACCCCACAATTTTTAGCTCTATTGTCTTCCAGGTATAAACGATCTCCTTAAAGTCATTGAGTGTAGGGCTGGAAGAGTCAGTGGGATAATTTTAGCAAAACTTCCCCTTTAGAGATGCAGTGTAGGATGGTCACCTGAATTAAGGCAGCAAAAGTGCTTTAAGGTAAAACAACAGCTAAGACCACAAATTGTTCTCTGTTAATTTTTATTAAAAAATACTTTGCCAAAATATTTTTCCACAACAGAAACGTCTGTTAATTTTTATTTACTTATTATTATTATTATTTTGCTTTTTTGAGTCACACTCGGCAATGCTCAAGGTTACTCCTGGCTCTGCACTCAGGAATTACTCCTGGCGGTGCTCGGGGGACCTTATAGGATGCCAGGGATTGAACCCAGGCCGGCAGAGCCGGCCGTGTGCAAACAAATGCCCTACTCATTGGGCTATCGCTCCGGCCCTGTTAATTTTTATTAAAAATATCTTGCCATTTAGTTACAGAGTTCTGGTGCATAAATGAAAGTGGTGCTGTGAGGCTGCACCTGGAAGTACTCAAAGGCCATATGTGGTGTGCTGGGATTTAAGACATTAAACAGATTGCAGCTGCTGCAAGGCAAGTGCTTCACCTCTTTCACTGGCCTGCTTTTTGTTGAAATTATGATTTGGTATTTCTATAATTTTGATCAAGGACCTGTCTTTTTTAAGACTTTCAGTTCTCCCTTCTGATGATAATCTCTTCCCACGCCTGAGAAGAGGGTTGGTCCTTCTTCACCTTTCAGCCAAAGCTGCTCCTACATGTGAGCTAGTCTGTGTACCTAGGACTGACTGCTTTTGGGAGTATTATGCCGGTCCAGAGACTACGCAGACATGGGGCAGAGCTGCTACTGGCTCTCCCTGTGACCAGCTGCTCACGAGGCACCGGGAGGGATGGTGGGTTCCAGCCCTGGCCCACCATCCCAGCAGAGCCCCCGCAACAAGCCAGACGACCCCACTCCATGAGGGGCCTCCATTTTCCACATCCGGACTTCTCTCTCGTCAGAACTCCACCCAGCAGACCAGCCTATCAGCGCCCGGCTCCACGCGGCAGCGGTTCATCAATAAATGCTGGACTTAGAGATGCCTACAAGAGTATGCTACCTGCCGCGGCAGAGCCTGGCAAGCTACCCGTGTTGTATTTGGATATATGCCAAATACCAGTAACAATTATAGACTCATTTCGAATGGATTGAGGCTCTTTATGTTCCTGGAGCAAGCAGATGCCTTGGGCTCTACTTGCATGAGACAGGACATATGGAGATGTTACTGGGGCCCGCTCGAGCAAATTGATGATGAACGGGAAGACAGTGATAATTTTGATCAAGGACCTGTCTTTTTTTAAGACTTTCAGTTCTCCCTTCTGATGATAATCTCTTCCACTCCTGAGAAGGGTTGGTCCTTCTTCACCTTTCAGCCAAAGCTGCTCCTACATGTGAGCTAGTCTGTGTACCTAGGACTGACTGCTTTTTGGGAATTATTCTAGCAGGTATGCTAGCAGCTATCAAGTGCTTATCCTAACTACATCATATATTCTCTTTCCTTTAAAAATATTTTTAATTTAAAGATTTGTGGTTTATAAAGTTATTGATAATTGAGTTTTTAGGCATACGCTATTTCAACACCATTCCCACCACCAATGTCAATTGCTCTGCACCAGTATTCCCATACTCTCCCATACTCCATCCCTCCTACGGCCGCTCCTCTCCACCCTGTACCCCACCTTCACCACCACCTTGACAGGCACAGTAAAAATTTGGTGGTTGCCGCTTAGTTCTCACGTTTTCAGTTTTGAGTCTGTGCACCTTAATTTACATACTGCTTTTTTAATAGCTGACTACTGCAAAGACAAATTAGTAAGCCATGTTGATGCTTTCTCAGTTAGCTTCCATTCACTTCCTTTTCTATCGCTTCATTTGTTTTCTTGCGGTAAAGTTCACGTAACTTAAAATTTGCCATTTTAGCTACAGAGTTCTGGAGAATAAAATATATTTCCAGGGGCGGAGCGATAGCCTAGCGGGTAGGGCTTTTTGCCTTGCACACGGCCGGCCCATGTCGGCCCGAGTTTGATCCCCGGCATCCTATATGGTCCCCGAGCACCGCCAGGGAGTAATTCCTGAGTGCAGAGCCAGGAGAAACCCCTGAGCATTGCCGGGTGTGACCCAAAAAAGCAATAAACAAACAAACAAACAAACAAACAAACAAACAAACAAACAAACAAATAAATAAATAAATAAAATAGATTTCCAATGTTTCACAACCATAACCAGCATCTATCTCTGTAATTTTTTAATCTTTTAAATCCCTACCATGTAACTCCCTCTAATCCCCTGGCAGCAACTCTATACCATCATGTGATATTTCTATGAATTCCTTAAAGGATAATGCACAAGCACAGTGGCTAGTGCTTGGTGCTGGCATGGAAATTTACCTTTTTCCCTTGTTCTGAGTTTTTAAAAATATTCTTGGGAACAACTTGCTGCTTAGATTATAGGCACTATTTTTTCTTTGGCCTCTGTTACTTCTCAGATACTAGGCTAGCTTCCTTTCTTCTCTTATGATTTGCAATGATACTCTTCCATAATGCAATTGAGCAGCAACCCAGTCACTTACCTACTCTGCCACCTATGTACACAACATTGAGTGTTCCCTGCCTGTAGTCCCTTCTCCTCTCCTTTTATGTACATCTAACCCAAACATTAGTGAAGATACGTGTTGGGTGACATGCCTTACTGAGCCTTAGCCTCCAGCTCCACATAGCTTATGTGAAGAGCTGGTCCCTGCCTCAGGGGAATCTCGAGCAGACACAATGGGAATTCAGGCAGAATTGGATTGATTTCATAATTTTATATGGCATAAATATTTTTGCCATGAATCTCACTTGCCCCAGATCAATATTTTGTTCCCACGGGTCTCTGCATGGGACATACATGTAGATATTCCAAGAGTACTTGGCCATGTTGGATCAACCATAATGTAATCAATTCTCCTAGTTCAGACATGCCAGTGCACCTCCGGGCAAACTAACGTGTCTCTGACACTAAAGGTCATGCCAAAGTGAATTGTTCTGATGGATTTTGGACCTTAGTGGGATCCAGAGTCTGGGATCTGCTAGCTATATATTCATGGTAAACGGTATTAATGCCATTCCCTACAAATTACATCTGAACTGCTTTCTGGTTCAGAGATGCGGCCCCTCCTCTCTCTGCTAGGGAGATTTTGCCTCTGGGAATCAGCTCTGACTTTTTTGTGAAGCTTCAGCCAAAGGCCCACCTGAAGATCTACACTTCAAAAGGGTCATTTACCTGGCTTCATCTCTAGATAGCACAGCCCACAATGGGCTGGGCTGGAAAGATTCAGCGAGCTTCTGTCTATAAAATGAGCTAGGAGAAAGAAGGGACCTTTTGCCATTTTGGCTTCCCTTGGCATTTGCTTCTCTCCACCTTCTCCGTTCTCTGTTGGGGTTCAACATGTGGTGGTAGCTATCTTGGCCTACATGTGGCCAGGGCCCAGCTGGGACCCCAGAGTCTGGAGTTTTTCCTGTTCTTGAATTGTATATCAAAAACTGTGATAGTCTTTTAAAACTGCACCAGATTTCTGAGTTTTCATCCATTCCCTGCCGGTTTGGGAGGTATAAGTGAACTTCGTTACCTGGTGTTGTTGGGACTCCGCCGTCCCCATAGAAACCTTTATCAGAAACCACAATCTTGGAAGTCTTGATTTCAGTGTAGCTATGATTCTGTTTTTGTCCTTCTTGCCCCAAGTCAGAGTGCTTCATGGACAGGGACTATGTAGATGGATCATTCTTTTTTGTTTTGGGAACACAATTGGAAGTTCTTGGAGCTTACTTATGGTTCTGTGCTTTTGGAGTCATAATCAGCAGTGCTTGGAGCTTACTCCTGGTTCTGTGCTCAGGGCTCACTTCAGGTGGTTTTGTGGGAACCATATATGATGTTAGGAATAGAACCGGATTAGCTGTGTTCACAGTAATGTACTTACTTGCTATATGATCTCTCTGGCTAGCTGTGGCTTATTCTTCATCAGATTTCGTTCTCTCATTAGGCCCTCAGTGCTAAACAGGTAAGAGAGACTCATTCATTTAACCACTTTTCCTGTAAACAAGTGCTTTGATCGTTTGGAAAACTGAAAGTAAAAATAATTTTACTTAGTTGAAATAATTACGTAGTTGAAATAATTTTCTTTCAACCATGGGAACATTACATCAGAAAATGGGTTCTTATTGTGCTTTGTTGTGGTACAGTACGATATTAGCCACTTTATTTAATATTGACTTAGTTTATATGAAGTACCACGGTGTTCATTCAAGATAGCCTAAAGGTCCTACCTCCTAAAACAGAACCTATGAATATGTTATATGGTAAAGGGAATTAAAATTGTAGTTGATTATAAAATAGGGAGATTATCCTGGATTATCTTGTCTTGAAGAAATGTTAACAAGGTGAGTTATGCTGTATGATCCCCACTGACTTTAGTCTTGAGTTGCCTTGAATGATATTTTCAGTAATGTTTCACTGATACAATCCTTTTATAATAGGCTTAATAATATCACTTTTCTGTAGCAGTAGTTATACATAAACAAAAGTACTTTCACTCAATCTTTATATGAATTATATTTTTACTACATTTCTATGCTTAATCACTTAAGAAGAAGATATTATTAGATCCTTTTTAGAAATGAACAGAGCCATAATTTTATTTAAGATTATATTGTGTAACTGGTGAGTCCAAGATTTTGTTATACAAAGCGTCTTGGAAGTGACATTTTTGCTTTTGCAAGGCATGCTCATGGAGTTCATACTGTCTGATGCTATATTTTGAAAAAATCTTATAGTTTGAAAGTTGGACTTTAATTTGCATTTTATGTAAGCATTGTGACACCATAACAAGCCTATAGATAATACAAAGAGAAATATTAGCCATAAGTTCAATAAAAGGTTGGTTAATTTTTATGTTTTTTTTTTTTTGAGTCACACCCGGCAATGCTCAGGGTTTCTCCTGGCTCTGCACTCAGGAATTACTCTGGCGGTGCTTGGGGGGACCATATGGGATGCCGGGGATCGAACCCGGGCCGGAACAGGCTGGCCGCATGCAAGGCAAACACCCTACCCACTGGACTATCACTCCAGCCCCTTTAACATGTTTTTATCTTCTGAGTATATGTATGTAGTGGCTTCCCAAAGCTGTAATCATAGTCATGCTCTATTTCTCAGTTTATGTTTTCACTTGTCTCTTATCACTTGTCTTCCCATTGTCATTGATTTGCTCAAGCAGGTGTCAGTAACGTCTCCATTTGTGGGAATGAGGTCCATTATTGTTACTGTTTTTGGCATATCGAATACACCGTAGGTAGCTTGCTAGGCTCTGCTGTGGCTCTGGGTTCATCCCAGGGATCCAGTGAGCCCAGTCTTCCTATGTCAGACCATCAACCATCCAGGCCCCACAGGGCAGAGCCCTGGGTATAGACAAGCCTGTGTCCTGTCTGCCACCTACCGACACAGCTGGGCACTGCAGCCACACTTGCAACACCTCGAGGGGCAGGAGTTTATGTTGGGGCAGGAGTTTATGTTTTAGGTATTTTTATACCATGTATCCTATCATATTTGTTAGACCTAACGTTGTTTCCAGTTTTGTTTATTAAAAATAAAGCAAAATAAAATGGGACATGCTGTTCTTTTGGCAGAGAACAAGCAAACAATCTGAACTCTGTACAGTCCAGCTTGGAAGTAGTGGGTATAATATCTGCTCACATCTTTATTGCTCAAAGAATGTCAGCAGGTCAATTCTAGAGCTAACTAAGAGGAGACATGCACGTTGCTTCCATGATAATCAACAGGATGCATACTCCTATTATAGGTATGGAGAAATAGTGGGGAATAGTGATACAATACACCACATGCATGGGAGTGAGTGGTTAGAGGGAGAACATAAAAATAGAAGTAAATAAATGCATTGAAAGGCAGGATATTGGTTTTGGATTCAGATTCTGATCTTGAACAGCGAATTGTCTTCAGGTACTCTTGTAAAATGACATGGAAGTTGTGGTATACAACAGAATACTATATAGCTATAAGAAAGAACAAAATCTTGCAATTTGCAGCTACATGAATGGAACTTAGGATATCATGCTGGGTGAAGTCATTCAGAATGAAAGGGACATATACAGAATGATATGTAGAACTTAAAGGTACACAGAGATAGAAACGAGGGATTCAAAACCAATATAACAGAGGGACTGACTGACACAATGGAGTTGGGGGGTGAAACTGAGGAAGCGGATGGGTACACTGGTAATGGGTGTGGTGTTGAAACCGTTAGCACCCAGCAATGCTCAAGAGGTTATTCCTGGCTCTAAACTCAGGAATTAATACTGGCGATTCTTGGGGACCATATGTGATTCCGGGGATTGAACCTAGGTGGGGTTGTGTGGAAGGCAAACGCCATACCCGCTGTGATATCACTCTGGCCCCACTACTTTAAAATGTTAACACTGATTTACATGGTCCATTAAGTGGTAATTTTATAAAAAGAAGGTTGCTTTTGGTATTATGATGATTATTATTTGACTTTCATTTTGCATAATAAATGCATCAAAAATATTGGGTAAAAGATAAAAAAAATTTTATGTTAGTATAGCCTATACTTAAAATAGGCGTTGTTAGGATAGTAATAATTTAAAGCTATTTTTTATTTTCCAACTTGTAAGACAAATGGTTGTTTTATCTGGAAGGTTTAATCTTATACAAGCTGGCAGGCATGAAACTTATTGGCTCATTTGAATTCAAAGTCTTTCTAGATCAGATTCACAGTCTTACTAGGTCAGAATCACAAGTAAAATAAAGTACTTAGAACCTTTGGAAGAAAATAATACTTCTTCAACTAAAGATTCTTTTTATGCTCCCTTGTTCCTATTCTTTGATAATAATCATATTTTCAAGTTTCTATCTATGGAGATTATATACCAAAGTTACTAACGGATTGGAGGAAGGGTATGCAATTTAGTGTGCACCTGTGGACTGAGTTCTGATAAATACTTCCTTATAGCTTGTCATTAAATTTAGTGGATGAGCCAAAGGGTGATAATTCATAAGACTGTCAACATACTGGTGGATGCAGTGTGAAAATATTTCTGTCTTTTGATTCTTTTCCTTTCTTGTAAGTAGGTTTAGAGTAAACATGAACAACAGAATAAAGAAATTACTTTTCAGGGTTTTTTATTTTAAAGTATCCTTATCCAAGACTGGAGAGATAGGAAAGTGTATAGGGAACTTGCTTTGCACGTTGGCTGACTTGAGTTCTATCCCCAGGACTCCGTATAGTCCCCCGAGCCCTGTCAGGAGTGATCCTTGAGCACAGAGCCAGGAGTAATTCCTGAGCACTGCTGGGTGGTTATCCTCCAAGCCAACAAACATCCCATCCTCCAAACCAAAAACAATCAAAAGTTAATCTTAGCTTTAGTTATTTAAACATTCTTAAAGTGTTACATAGTATATATAGTCAAAATAGTATATATAGTCAAAATATGCATAGACATTGATATCCAAATCCATATGTTTTCTTTGTGTATGTTCATGTGTGTGTGTGTGTGTGTGTACCTAGTTCATGTTCTGGTAAGCTACTTACTCAAACAGTTTAAGAAAAAGGCCATGCTTGTACCCTGTTGTGTGTGCTCTTTATATGGTCCTTTGGCATCAATCTCTTCTGGCCCACCCCAAACTGTGGTAATTCTTATTCAGGCTTTGTGTTAGTACAAACAGGAATCTTTAAGCAAATGATAGTATTCATTGTATTTTTTTTTTTTTTTGCTTTTGGGTCACACCGGCAATGCTCAGGGGCCACTCCTGGCTCTGCACTCAGGAATCACTCCTGGCGGTGTGCGGGGACCATATGGGACGCCGGGGATCGACCCGGCCAGCAGAGGCCGGGCAGCGTGCAAGGCAAACACCCTACCCGCTGGGCTATCGCTCCGGCCCGTATTCATTGTCTTTATACTTAGATTATTTCTAGGTTTTAAATGTGATGACAAAGTACACCAAATAAAAACATTTTATTGATTTAGATATCTACAATCGTAAATAATTTTTTACCTAAAGACTAGAACATTCTCAAAATTTGGATAAAATTGTATAATTTATTTGCAACTGTTCTCGGGAGGAAAAAAAATAGCATATATGCTAAATAGTTTGATGGTGAAGACTTTCTGGGAGAGAAATTCAAAAACTGAAGCAAATATCTGGGACTGAAGTGAAATCTATTTTCAACAAAATGGAGAATAAAAAAAAAAACACCATTTATTGGGCGCTGGAACACGGTATGACTGAAATCCAATCGTGAACACATTTTAATTGTCTATTTCAAAATGATAAAATAAAATTTAAAGAGAAAAAAGACAGAAAAATCATGCTTCTGATACAACTTTTGATTAAAAATAATTTTCTCTATGATATGGAACAATTTAGAATATTACATCCTTAATAACTTTCTAATAAGATAATAAATAAAATAAAAGAGGTGTATAAAAACCCTGCCTAAGAAAGAGCAGTATTGTCCCATTTTTTTGTTTTTTCCCCCTTTTTTTAAATTTTATTATACCACTGTGAAATACACAATTACAAAGATGTTCATATTTGGGTTTCAGTCATACAGTGTTCCAGCACACATCCCTCCACCAGTGCCCATTTCCCACCACCAATGTCCCCGATTCCCTCCCCCTCCCGAGCCTGCCTCTATGGCAGGTTATTTATTTCTTTCTCTTTCTCGCTATCTCTTTCTCTTTTCCTTCCCTTCCACACTGTGGATTACAATCCATACACTAAAATGATGTCATGTGTACCTTTTTTCCTGTATTTAATGCGCAGTTCTAGGTTGGAATTAGCACTTTGGAAAATTATTGGCACACTGTTCTATTCTCTGTCTTACCTAGCCTCTGATTCCCACGTTTGCGATAATTTCCACCTTTGACAAGACCTCCTGATCCATGCTTCACTTGACCTTGGATATTGGTATCATAATATGTGCATAGATATATTTATGTTATGCAAATAAATGCAGTCATTCTATATCTGACTCTCCTTATCATCCCATTTTTCTTAACATAATTCCAAAATGTTCTTTTACATGAAATAGTATTTTAGAGAACTGAATTACATGTTGGCTATGAAGTTATTTTATTTTATTTTTAAAAATTTTTTATTATACCAACATAAGATATGTAATTACAAAGATTTTCATGTTTGGGTTTCAGTCATGCAGTGTTCCAGCACCCATCCCTCCACCAGTGCCCATTTCCCACCACCAATGTCCTCTGATTCCCTCCCCTCTCTCCCAGTCTGCTTCTTTTTTTTTTTTTTGGGTCACACCTGGCAATGCTCAGGGTTTCTCCTGGCTCTGCACTCAGGAATTGCTCCTGGTGGTGCTCGGGGGGACCATATGGGATGCTGGGGATTGAACCCAGGCCAGCAAGGGCCAGCTGAGTGCAAGGCAAATGCCTTACCTGCTGGGCTATCGCTCCGCCCCCATTCTGTTTCTATGGCAGGCACTTTGCCTCTTTCTCTCTCTCTCTCTCTCTCTCTCTCTCTCTCTCTCTCTCTCTCTCTCTCTCCTAATTGTGACTTGCAATCCATACATTTAGAGGTTGTCATGTATATCCCTTTGCCTATATTCAGTGCTCAGTTCTAGGCTGGTATTATCATTTCCCAACGATTATTAGCATACTGTTCCTTTCTCTGTCTTACATAACCTGACTCCCTCACACTTAGCGGTAGATTCCTACCCACTGACAAGACCTTCTAATCCACGTTTTCCTGGCCTTGTATATTGGCATCATACTATCATATACATATATGTGTGTGTGTATATATATATGTATGTATATATATATATGTATATGTATTCTGAAAATAAATGCCGTCATTCTCTAGCTTTCCTTTTCCTTCTGGCTAATTTCACTCAGCATGATCCTCTCCATATGGCTATGAAGTTATTTTAAAACAGTTTGAATTTCTCAAGTTGGCCTTCACCTGACTTTTCTGTCATTATTAATTGTATAGAAATGAAGATGACATTATTTAGTTGCATAGAAGTGAAAATGACATTATTATAATTCATTTTGTTTTATTTTTGGTATTTGGGCCATACCTGGCAACAGTCAGCGGTTACTTCTGGTTCTACAATCAGGAATTACTCCTGGTAGTGCTCTAGGGATCATATGGGGTGCTGGGGCTTGAAACATCCTATCCATTGTACTGCTACAACTAAAGTTTTATTTTTTTTTTGGTAAATCTTGTTTTGTTGTGGTCCATTCCATCAGTTCTCAGAGGATACTCTTAGTTCTTTGCTCAGTGGTCCCTCTCAACTGTGAGAAGATCGTGTGGTGCTGGGGCTCACACTAAGCCAACTGCATGCAGAGTATGTACGCCACTTGTTGAGTCACATCTTCAGCCCTAAAATACCCCCTTATATTTTATATTGTGAAGTATTGCAAACAATTTCTCTGCCATTTTTGCACTAATTCAGTTTCTCAAACCTTTTCAAAAATACAATTATAAGTCATCATCACTGTCTTCCCATTGTTCATCGATTTGCTCGAGTGGCCACTAGTAACATCTCCGTTGGTCCTGTCACAAGCAAGTGCAACCCAAGGGCATCTACGTGCTACAGGGACAGGAGGAGCCTGAAACCATTCTTCAGTTTTTGGAACTGAGGTCCATAATAGTTACTAGTCTTTGGCATAAAATGTAAATAAAACACGAGAGCTTGCCAGGCTTTACCGTGTAGGTGGTATAGTCTCCAGTAGAAGGCTCTCAACCCAAGCATTTACTGATGAAACTTAAAGGTGGAAGATCAGGTTTTCTCTTGAATGGAGCTCTGAGGAACTATGGAGTCTGGATGTTGAGAATGACTAACTGAATGATGTGTGGTTTGCTCTGGCTTCTTGCCAGGCTTACTGATATCAGTTAAAACATGTCTAGAACTGTTTACTATGTATAAATGTGGAAAGAAATTGGGAAGAACCTTTATGCAAAATTCAGTATCCTATAAAAATATCGCATGGCGCTTTGCTGCCACTTGCGCCAAGGGAATGTGGGTCTGCCGTAGGTGGGTCTCTCTTCCAGGGCAACTGGCATGGAGGCGTAGGAAAGGGCAGGGCCCAAAACTCCACTCCAGTCCGGCCAGCATGGTCTCTCCCCGCTCATGAGAGCAAACCCTTGGAGCAATGTTGGACTCGGCCAGGGGGTGGCCGAGCCCCAACAGGAGGTCAGCTTCGTGGGTTGCTTCCACATGGGGCCAGCGGAGCAGTGCAGCTGTGATAAGTAATCATAAGAAAGGTAAAAGTAATCATAAGAAAGGTAAAAGATTAGTCATCTTTTAAGAAATTGAATCATAAAGAAAACCGAATCACCAATTAAAAGCTACATTGTTGGTATGTGACAGAACAATGGTCAAACCTCAAATTTTTTACGCGAAATTCATGTTTAACAGTTTTGTTGGTGAAATTATTAATCATATGTTTAAAATTTTTTTTCAGTAAAGGTGTTTATTTTGGAAGTAGTCCAAATTATTTATTCTTATGTTTTTTTTTTCTTGCTGAGTTTTTACTATTTTTTAACATTTATTTTATTTTGCTTTTTGGGGCCACACCCAGAAATGCTCAGAGGTTACTACTTCTGGCTATGCACTCAAGGGACCATATGGGATGCAAGGGGATAGAACCCAGGTCGGGATGCATGCAAGGAGAATGCCCTATCAGCTGGACTTTTCACTCCAGCCCCATATCCTTGTTTTAGAGATCAAATTACTGTGTGAATTCTATCCCTTATCATTTTGTAGTTGCTTTTTTGAGGGACTTTTTTAAAAAATGGCTTACTTTCAAGCGGCTGGCCCATGCCGCCCAGGTTCGATCCTCGGCATCCCATATGGTCTCGTGAGCACCGCCTAGGAGTAATTCCTGAGTGCAGAGCCAGGAGAAACCCTGAGCATTGCCGGTGTGACCCAAAAAAGAAAAAAAAAAAATAAAATAAAATGTATTTCTTTATAAAAAAATTGCTTACTATGTATGCATCTATATGAAAGAGACATGAACAATGTGTAGCTGAGTTACTGTAAATGTAATATCTATCACCAAGGATAAAAATTGGAATGTTGTCAGAACTGCCATTAGAAGATTACTCTTTCCCTTCCTAATCATTATCCTTTTCTCTCATGGATATCCTGTATGAAAACTACTTTATTTTGCATTATTTTACTATGTAATAGTTAATATTTATTAGTATCAGTATTTAATATTATTGCAAAATATTTATTTTACTACCAAATACTTGTTTATGTATTTAATCATATAATTTGTCTTGTTTTGAACTTTAAATGAGTTAATACAGAATATATTCTTTCATCTGGCATTATATGCTAAACAATGTAATATTCTCTACATAGTAATCTTTCATATATTTTTGTATCTGCTATATTTTGATGTTATTGAAATGATATCATTTCACTGTTTTATTTCAAGTATTGCTGACATAAAAATAAATTTTACTTTCTTTGATAATTGGTCCACCTGTCTTGCCAGAAAAACCATTTAAAAAGGCCCAATACTATTATTAATAGTAATGATAGTATTGGACCTTTCTGTTTTTGGGTCACACCCAACAGTGCTCAAGGCTTACTCTTGGCCTCTGCCCTTAGTGCTGAGTCCTGGTGGGGCTCAGTGCCATACACAGTGTTGGTGATCAAACCCAGATTGGCTACATGCAAGGCAAACTCTGCCTGTTGTACTATCACACCAGACTCCTCTTTTAATTTTCTTGGAGCACAATTTTTTAATCTGTAAAGATAATTTTTCTTCCCTTTTAAATTCGTTATATATATATATATATATATTTTGCTTTTGGGTCACACCTGGCAATGCTCAGGAGTTTCTCCTGGCTCTGCACTCAGGAACCACTCCTGGCGGTGCTCGGGGGGACCATATGGGATGCCGGGATTGAACCAGGGCCGGCACAGGCTGGCCGCGTGCAAGGCAAATCCCTACCTGCTGGGCTATCGCCTCCAGCCCCTCGTATATGTTTTTTATGTTTTATTGCTATGTCCAATATGTGTAGTGCAGCCTTCAATAAAAGATGATGGTGTACTTCTTGTCTCACCCTCTTTTCTAAAATAGAGATTTTTATTTTATTTTTTTATTTTTTTTTAAAGTATTTTATTATACCACCGTGAGATATACAAATAAAAAGATATACAATTAAAAAAGTTCATGTTTGGGTTTTGGTCATACAGTGTTTCAGCACCCGTCCCTCCACCAGTGCCCATCTCCCACCACCAACATCCCCGGTTCCCTCCCCCTTCCCCAGCCCTGCTCCATGGCAGGTTCTTTATTTCTTTCCCTTTCTCTCTCTTTCTCTTTTCCTTCCCTTCCAGACTATGGATTACAGAACATACATTAAAAGGTTGTCATGTGTATCCTTTTGCCTCTATTTAATGCTCAGTTCTAGGTTTGCATTAGTACCCTCGACTATTATTAGCACCCTGTTCCATTTTCTGTCTTACCTAAACTCTGACTCCCACACTTTTGTGATAATCTCCACCTTTGACAAGACCTCCTGATATATGTTTCACTTGACCTTGGATATTGGTATCATAATATGTACATATTAAAATAGAGATTTTTATATGCATTTTTAGAATTTTTTCTTGTGTCCCTTTTTTAAATCAATTGATCTAGGAGCCAGAGAGATAGTACAGTGGATAAAACACTTGCCTTGCATGCAGCTAACATGGGTTCAATCCCTAGCATCCCATATGGTCCGTTGAGCACCTCCAGGAATAATTCCTGAGTGCTGAGCTAGGAATAAACCCTTAAAGACCATAAGAAATAAGTCCCATCATTCCAGGTTCGTAAGATATCAAGACCAATCATCTCCTTGGCAATAATAGCCCAGCGTGCATTTTTTTGATGCACTTTTCTACTAGATACTCCTTGCTATTCACCATCTTAACAGCTGATACAGTTTTTTTTACTTTGCTTGCTTTATTTCTCATCATGTCAGAATTGCCTTCAAAATAGCTGGCCAGTCCTTATTTATAATAAAACTTACTATCATGTTTAGTGTTGATCAGTCATTATTCCTTAGTTGGTCCATGTGCTTTTTATATACAGAGGGTAACACATGTTAATACTGATATTGGGGTCATACAACCTGTTATATTCCTAGATAATAAGAATGATCTGGAAGAAGCTATTAAAAAAGTCTAAACTAATTATTGTATTTCTATTCCATGAAGTTTAGAAGAATATTTAAGAATGCTCAATTAAAAGTTCACTGAATTTGTTGAGATAATTATTGCACTTGGCATGATTAAATAAGTAAATAATGTCAATTTTGCTGTAATATTGTAACTTGCTGGAAACAGGCTTGGAATTTAAGACAATGATCTATGTTATGTGTATAGTTCTTTGCACAGGAAACTTAGGCACATTCACTGAGTTAAAATTTGTTCTCCATCAGCATTCAAAGTTTTACAAAGTTTTGTAAACCTTCACGTTTGAAACAGATGTGTTTCTTGCTTAGAAACTAACCTTGTCATATTTCTGGGAAATTAAAATAGATGACAGAAGGGTAAACTTCTCAGCAGGGAGGTGATTATTTGGCTGCTCTACTTGTGAGAAACTGATTTGTGTGTGTGTGTGTGTGTGTGTATGTCACACCCAGCAATGCTTAGGGGTTATTCCTGGCTCTACACTCAGGAATTACTCCCTGGCAGTGCATGGGGTACCATATGGGATGCCGGGGAATCAAACCTGAGTTAGCCGTGTGCAAGGCAAACGCCCTACCTGTTGTGCTCCAGCCCTGTGAGAAATTAAGTTTACAAAGAGTGCTTCTCTTTTAAACCTTCTTACCAGCTGATCAGCTCCAGAGACCCAAAATACCTACTGTTGACATTTCCTTCCAGCATCCAAACTATGAATGAAGATGATGTGATATTAGGAATTTTATATTTCAGAAATTAATATTTCTGAAAACTCCCCAAACTGGTAAGGAGGTGAAGTTAATGGTCCATTTGGTTTTATGGAATACTTCTTAGTACTTTGATTTTTTTTCCCATTTCAGCTTTTCTAGAAACTTGAGTTTGTAGTATATTTTATTATTGTTTTTAAGTTTTTTAGTTATAGTTCACTCCATTTTAGTTTTGCTGTTATGTGGAATGTCAGTAGTATTTTTTTAGTGATGGAGGATTTGAATTAGGAAAGCATTAGGTAACCAGACTAATTTCTTTTTTATCACACTTCCAAATTTATTATTCCGCCATCTTTAGATTCTTCACCGTAAAATAATTTTCCTATATGAGCTTAAAAATTAAGCCATCTGTTTCCTCACATAATTTTATATGTCTACTTGATAGCTGCTGTGGAATAAATATTTAACTCCCTCCCAGATTCATGTTAAAACCGTAACCCCTAAGATTATAATAGTTGGTAGAGTTATGGGCGATGAATAAGTCATTAGGACTTTACTCTCATGAGAAGTATTGCTGTCTTTTGAAGAGGCCCTTAAGAGCTTCCTTGCCCCCTTCCACAGTGAGGTTACTGTGAAAAGATGGCCATCAATAGGTAAGCATACCTTAAACATACACTATCTATGCTGAGGTCCGTTATCTTGGACTTCCCACACTTCTAAAGCAAGAAGTTTATTTTTTATTTATTTATTCATTCGTCCACCATCTCTCCATCCATCCATCCATCCATCCATCCATCCATCCATCCATCCATCCATCCATCCATCTGCTTATTAATTATTTATTTATGTATGTATTTATCTATTCATTCATTTATTTATTTATTCATTCATTTATAGGTTTGTTTATTTGTCTATCTATTTATTTATCTATCTATATATCTTTTTATTTATTTATTTATTGCTTATTTTTTGGGTTACATCCAGCGATGTTCAGGGGTTACTCCTGGCTCTGCACTCAGGAATTACTCCTGGCAGTGCTTGGGGACCATATGGGATGCTGGGGATCGAATGTAGGTCGACTGTGCTCAAGGCAAAAGCCCTACCTGCTGGCCTATCGCTCGGCCTGAGAGGTTTTTTAAAGCCACTCAATTTATGTTGCTTTGTAAAAATAACTGGAATGGACTAAGATAACACCTAAGTGGAGATTTTGTACATGCAATTGGATGACTGAGTATTTCTCAGTTTAGCTGCCAGGCTGATGCTACTAAGTGTCATGTAAAGATGAATTTCATAGTCATGAGCTTGAATGGAGCAACCAAGGAAAGGAGTTGGAGGAGAGAAGAGGAGCCAGCTGAGCAGAGTCCTGGGACACTTACTGATAGTAAAGGTATATAGATAGGAGGGGACAATAAAAGGTTAGTATGCTCTTGTCAGGAAGGTAGCAACAGAACAATAAAAATCTAGTGTGGGGGCGGAACGATAGTCCAGCGGGTAGGGCGTTTGCCTTGCACACAGCCGGTTCATGCCAGCCCGGGTTCAATACCCGGCATTCATATTGTTCCCTGAGCACCGCCAATAGTAATTCCTGAGTGCAGAGCCAGGAGTAACCCCTGAGCATTGCCATGTGTGACCCAAAAAATCAAAAAAAAAAATCTATTGTGTTGAATTTAGTATGAAAAGTTCAAGAAGAAGAAAGTTTAGTTGCATCAAAGATAAGATGGACCGGAGTGAGGGACACAGTGGGTAGAGCATTCGCCTCTATGTGGCTGACCTGAGTTTGATCCGTGGCATCCCATATGGTCCCTTGAGCTCAGCTCTGTCAGGAGTAATTCCTGAATGAAGAACCAGGTGTAACCCCTAAGCATTGACGGGTGTGACCCATGAAGCAAAAAAAAAAAAAAAAAACAAATAAAAGATAAGGGTTGGAACATGACCCTTGATTATAACTATGTGGAGTTGTAGGAGACCTTGAGAAACACTTAAAGGAGTTATCTTCTGGAGTGATCTCCTTCCCCATCATTATAAACACACTTTATTGGAGTGAATTTAAAACTGTGAGGCAGGGGAAATTAGATTAGTACAGCAAATATAAATAGGAAGATAAATGAACTATAGCTAGAAGGGGACATGAGGTCAAGGTTTTTTTTTTTTGTTGGTGATAGAATTTGAATGCAATGATAAGAATTACCCAAAAGAGAACTATCTACTAGACAGAAGATAGAGGGTACAATTGAAGAAGTGATGTCTTTTAAGAGGCAGAAAGGATCTAGTACAAGAGTGGATTATCCTTTTCTAGGAGGTCAGTATATTCCTATGAGAAATAGTAGATTATGTGAATGCTATGAAAATCTTTAGTATTATTGTCCTAGAAGATCCTCCCTCTGACTTCCAGAAATATCATTGGATTGTATTTCCTAGGACCTTTAAGACTACATAGGCCAATGGAGTTGGTTATAGATGGTGACTTGTATTAAGGACACATGACATTTCTGTGCAATAGCGTTTAAATGTCAGCATAAAATCTTTAAGGTGATTTTCTTCTCCGTGTAAAGCAGCCCATGCACATTGGGGCTTGTGTCTGAGCCTGGTGCTTCCCTGGGGAAGGGTAAGTCTTAGACATTAAAAGGATATCTTTAGCTTCTAGAATTCCAGTTAGTTCTTTCTCAGTGTTCATGTTTGTTCAGTGTTTCCATAATCTTTTAGACTTCAAATTTAGTCTTAAAATATGAACATCCTGGGGCCAGAGTGATTACAGAGCAGGGTGAGTGCTTGTTTTGCAAGTGGTCAATGCAGGTTCGATCCTTGGCATCCCATATGGTCTCTCCCAGCACCACTAGGAGCAATTCCTGAGTACGGAGCCAGGAATAATTCCTGAACAACGCTGAGTGTGGCCCCAACCCCTCAAAACAAACAAGTAACTAATAACACTTGAGAAAATACTAGCATCCTTCAGAGGGAAAGCACTTCAAGCCTGTCACACTCTTGCAACAAACTCCAGATAGAGTCATTTATAAGATCTTCATTGACTAGATTTGGAGAAGACAGACAATGAAAGGGAACAGTCATACCTTGTGTACTTCAGAGTTTAGGCCCATGTCTGCTCAGCAGCATGTATGTTTGAGAACTTTGTAGAGTTTTAGATTTTACCTTGAGGTCAGATGTTATTATATCTTGAACCATCATTTAAAATACTAGTCAGCCTCTCCTTTCCTTTATTCCTCAGATCCTCACCAGAAATTACTTGGGTTATACTTTTTCAGTATTTTCTAGACCAGTGTAGCCCCACTGAATGGCCTCCTTAGGATAAAGTCTACCAAGTTTGCTTGCTTCTTTTTTTGATTTGTTCCTCTGGCATTGCATTCCATGCTGGTGATGGTGGCACCAGGTAAAAGATTAATTCTACTCTATGTAAACATTTCTAAGAGCAATAACTCTTAAGTTGGCAGAGCAAAAAAGGCAGGAAAACTTTCATTCACCGCCTTCCTTTCAGTAAAGGCTAATAAACTCAAAGGATCCCAGACATCCCTGTAAGTTAAAGTTACCCTGAAAGATTCACTACATAAGGGACTCAACTGAAATATCCACAAACATTTTTCCCAGTAATAGAAATGTAATGAACATTTCTATATCTTGGTCTTTACCTTCAGGTCAGATGTTATTATATCTTGAACCATCATTTAAAAAACACTAGTCAGCCTCTCCTTTCCTTTATTCCTCAGATCCTCACCAGAAATTACTTGGAGTTATACTTTTTTTCAGTCTTTTCTAGACCAGTGTAGCCCCACTGAATGGCCCTCCTTAGGATAAAGTCTACCAAGTTTGCTTGCTTATGAATTTGCAGAATTTAGAAAATCATGATATGCATCTGGGTTACAGAAACTAGCATTTGCCTTTTTTGTTTCATATAGACTACAGTTCGTGGAAGAGAATACAAATCACATAAAAACTATGCAAATATATTTCCTGTCATGTTCAGATTTCACGTACCTGAATAATGTCTGCAGTAAAATTCAAAGCAGACTATTCTTCTGAATCATAGATTTTCCCAAATCAAGAACTCATAAGCTATTAAGAAATTCAGTTGTATAATACCGATGTTTGAATTTCTAAGACCAAGATATAGAAATATTCATTACATTTCTATTACTGGGGGGAAATGTTTGTGGATATTTCAGTTGAGTCCCTTATGTAGTGAATCTTTCAGGGTGAGACTTTAACTTACAGGGATGTCTGGGATCCTTTGATTTTATTAGCCTTTACTGAAAGGAAGGCTGGGTGAATGAAAGTTTTCCCTGCCTTTTGCTCTGCCAACTTAAGAGTTATTGCTCTTAGAAATGTCTCCATAGAGTAGCTTTTATATTTCAGAGGGAATGGATGTTGGATCTGGAAATAAAAGAGGGATAAAGGTGGTAGAGGGGAATCCATTGCAGTATTCATGAAATTGTAGATGTTTGTAACACTTGTACATTTCTTCTCTATGCATGAATTACTTATCTTGCTACCATTGTTCTAATAGCCGCTGTGTTCAGTCTTGAAGACTGTCTTGTGATATATCCTTCCTTTGCCAAAAAGGAAGCCTCATTTAATTTAGAAGCCAATTTAGCATGCCATTAATATCATTTAAGAAGAATGTTAGCCTCATTTCTGTTATAAAATGTCATGCTTGAAATGACAAAGTGTGTCACAAGCAATCCTTTCAAGTGCTATTGAATCTAGTTATCAGTTTTGAACCTTTAAACAATTTACTCTGAGGATATTCATGTCCATTAAAATGTTATTCAAATATTTGTTTTGTTCTTTAATATTGAAATTCTAAATTAGAGATTTGAGTATTCAAAATCTAGAAAACAATACATGCTTTTAAAAATTATCATACAAGGGGCGGGGCGATAGCCCAGCGGGTAGGGTGTTTGCCTTGCGCAGCTGGCCCATGCTGGCCTGGGTTCGATCCGGGCCTCCCATATAGTCCCCGAGCATCGCCAGGAGTAATTCCTGAGTGCAGAGCCAGGAGGAACCCCTGAGCATTGCGGGTGTGACCCAAAAAAGCAAAAAAAAAAATCATACAAATGTCAACAAATTGACAATTTTGTGTATAGTTCAATATGCACAATGCTGACTATATCTGCATTGTGTGAAACAGCTCTACAAATTTTCTCATCTCAAGACTGAAATGTTATGCCCATTAAACAGCATATCTTCATCCTTCTGCTTTCTCATAGTTTGAATCCTTTAGATAGATATAATGAAATTATGCACTATTTATCTTTTGTGATTGGCTTATTTCACTTAGCATAATATCTTATGATATTTTAATACATATTATCATAATGCATACATATTATGATAAGATATGTACATAGTTCAGTATGTGTCAGAGTTTCCTTCATTTCTTTAAGACTGAATATCAATTCATTGTATATCTATACCATATTCGTTTAAGGAGGGCACTCCTGGTAGTGCCCAGGGGACTATACAGTGCAAGGGATTAAACCTGGAGTTTCTGCATGCAAAACAAGCACTCCATCTCTTCAAGACCTATCCATATCTCAGAAGGCTGTGCTCCTGGGAGTAAGGACCATATTGCTGTTGAAAGCTGGGAGCCCTGTGTTCTTTGTGTTCTGTGAACTCTGCCATATGCTCAAATGCTAGATGGAGATCTTGATACTGTTTTTCTGTTGTTGTTTTGGGGCCGCACCTGGCAATGCTCAGGGGTTTTACCGGGCTCTGCATTCATTACTTCTGGTAATGCTTGTGGGACCACATGGGAATGCCAGGGATCAATTCCAGGTTAACTGTGCATGACAAATGCCTTACCTGCTGTACTAGTGTTCTGGCCCCTGGAGAACTGATAAACTGACATTTTCTCCTCAAGCTCTCCATGCTTTGTTCAGATGTCTAGTGTAAAGAGATAAAGTAAAAGAGGAAGGGCAGAAAGCAGAACTGGAACAGTGAAAGGATGGATGACCTATGAGATCATTAGGTTTAGTAATGATTTTTTCCCATTGGACTCAGCTTTTTTCTCACAGATCAGCTTCTCTGTGCATTCTGGCATCCCGACTCAAAGTTGAAACAAATCTGGCCCAAACAAAACCACATGAACAATACACTCTGTGGTCTGGATTTAGGCTGCACATGTCAGAGACCAAGAAGACAAAGGTTGGACTGAGAGAAAGACCTGGTTTTGGGAGACTGAGACATGTAGTGTTA
>JAJIBD010013975.1:5000-52145 GCA_021461705.1 Cryptotis parvus
ATACTCAGAGAAGTGACCAGCCCAGGGCTTCACTACCAGGACCTGGAAAGGACAAACTGGAACCCAGTTCCCCTAATCCCTCTCTTCAGTTCTGCTTCCTTCTCACTTAGAGAATGCGCAAGTCCCTTATCTTCCAAAGACCCACAGTTTTTTGCCCCTGTGTGATGAATCACACCAGTGGAAGTTACCCTTCGAGAATTGATGAATGCTAGTGAATTGAACCCCCCAGGAAAATCTGTATACACACTAAAAAAATTTCATGTTCAAATTTTTGCACACTATCACGTGCTCATGGCCTCCCCATAAAGTCTCCTCACAGCCTTCCAAGCCCCAAGCCCTCGCTGGTGAAGGCCTTGCCAGCTCTCACAGGCCTTGCAGGGCTTAGTAGTCTCCTTCTGACATTGGTTTTATGAAGTGGCAAAATGCTTCCATCCATTTTTCATAGTTTCAACCTCTCCTCTCTTCCCCACATTGGCTGGCAGCAGACCCTTCCTGCTGCGAGACCCCCATTAGCCCCCAAGTCCCAAAGCTCTGCCAGAATGTGGCTGTCACGCGGCCTCTTGGTGCTGATTCATTCTCCACGGTGCCTCTCTGGAAGGGAAGTTATGCATAGCAGCGGGCTTCAGCCTCTGATAGGAGAAACGGCCCAGCTCAGTCCTAAACAACTAAAACCGTGGCTGTTCAGCAATGCCTGCAGTCCATGAAAAACGGCATGTCCTTGCAGCTGCAGATACGGGGGTGAGAGATGGAAAGACCATCCCACTTCTGTCTATGGAAGAAACGACAACAGCATAAATCAGGGAGATAAATAACCTTCTCCCCTATGTATTATCTGGGCAGGCCGGAGCTAATGTGTTTGTTTTCTTCTCCTCTGTTATCAGCTACCCTTTCCCCCTCGAGGATGGCTGAGCTTCTCTGAAAATCTATCAGGAGTGCCGCTGCAATGAAACAGAACATTCCATTTTCTGGAAATGATATCAAAAGTCTCTAAGATCTCGAATGCCAGGCCAAGCATTTCACCCTTGGCCCAGTGAGTCTTAGCCAGGGACTTGCAGGAAAGGGAATCCCAGGAGTGAAGACCTCGGCGAGTATGATGAGGCCAATATTTATGCCAGGAAAAGCAGTCTAGCTGTGTGTGAGAAGCCAGGTTGAGTACAGGGACCAGGATGCAGGTGTGGGTCATGGGAAGGAGCCTTACACAATCAGATGAGAGGTGTGGGGTGAAGTCTCCCCTTGTCTCCATAAAGGGAAGGCAGAAATACCCCACACATGGTAGGCAAACAGGACACAGTGCCTCCCCCCCACTGCACAAAGGCACATCCACAAAGATGTAAAAGGAAGGTGTTGGGTGGCACAGGCTCAGGGGTCCTTTTGTCCTTTTTTCATGTCTTCTTTCTTTCTATCTGGAATGCAGATGGGATGGCTGGTGCTATAGCTGCCTTCATGTAGCCACAGGGAAAGTTGATGAGAGCCACAGAGCCCTCAATTCTAATAGGCTGGAGTCCCTAGTCAAGGGGAGACTCTCCATGCTTCAGGGCTTGTGAGAGAAAAGATCCCTGTGGGGTGTTACATAGAGAAGCTTTGTAGACAGGAGGATGAGCAGATCTGGCACTCATGGGCTTATCCAGGAGGGCAGCAGAAGGCGCAGTGGGGTGAGATGACTTGGAAGTAGATACCGCGATAGGTCATAGAGGAGTAGCTGACAGCTCACTAGAGTGTAGATAGGCCGATAGAGACCATTGGCAGGAGAGTGCAAAGGCGGTCATGGAGGGCAGCAAAGCACATTTCAAGAAATAAGCTGGGGAAGGTGACCAGGGCGGGGTCCAGCTGAGGACAGGTTGGTCACCAGTGCACACATCAGAGGTGACACTGGAGGAGACTTGGCGATCAGGGAAGGAGCTGAAGCAACAGCATTCATGATTTCACCCTGAAATGCTCCTGCCAGAGCTAGAGAATAAGGCACTTGCCTTGCAGCTCACTGACCCCAGTTCAATCCCTGGAGTTGCCTATGGTCACCTGAGCACTGCCAGGAATCACTCCTGAGCACAAAGATAGGAAAAGGCCCTGAGCACCACCAGGTGTGACCTACCTCCCCCCAAAATGCCCCCTGCCAGCCTTCTTGGGGTCCCCATTTTCCCTCAGGCTTTCCCCTGCACAACCTGAAGCCTAGCAGCCCCTAAGAGTCCAAGAACAAAGCAACAAGAAGAAACTATTTCTCCCCCATCTGGAGCAGAAGAGTTTTCCCCCTTCCCTCTTCTGGACCAGGGCCCCGGGGCAGTCAGGATCACTGGTACCAGGGTGGCACTGGGCTAAGTCCAAAACCTCTGGGCACTTCCCAAGCCACTGAGCCATCTTCTGAGGCCTTCCTCACTGGAGTTCCTCATGGCTTAGCTGTCAGGACAACCTCAGCTTGTGTGGGTGGCATCGGGGCTGGGTCGTCTGACCTTGTGCCAGCCACTGCTTTAAGCAACGGACTCATCGTCTGAGCTCCCCACTCCCACCCCATCTGAGCTATTTTGGACATGGCCACTGCAAGCGCTTTCACCCTACCCAGACTGTGCTCTCTAAGCACCCTGACGTGCTCAGATTCGTTTCTTCTTTGTTCAAAGGGTCTGTGGCTGCACCTACGATGCCAGTTTAGCCTCCTGTCCCCTGAGATCGCACCAACCACCAGAGAAAGTCAGAGCAGAGGTTAGAGCTCAGTTCTCCTGACTCCAAATCCATCATCGGTCCTTAGATCCACATGTGGAACATTTCCTAGGTCCAGCTTACAGCAAACACACTGGAAACTGGCAAGCTGCCCATGTTCGGCTAACTTGGGGGTGGGTACCAGGATTTCTTTCTTTTTTATTTTTAATCTTCCTTCTTTGCAAATTGGGCACTCTGTCACGTAGAAAACCAGATCTTTTTAAGAGATACAACATCTGGAATTATACAGCATAAAAAGAGAGGAAGGCCAGGTTACACTCTCAATGCGCGGCTCTCCAGGTTTTAATGATGCTTGAAGATTCAAAATGTTCAGCAAATCTGTTTATTGCTATTCCGGCATTCGGTATTTCCCTGGAGAGCTGTTGCTAGTTTTTTCTGTCTTGTTTCACCCAGTAGGATTCCTAGGGGTGGTTGCAATTCCTAGTGCACCAACAAGCTCCCCCAGGAACATCTCAGAGCTCACAGAATCTAAGTCACAAAAAATAGGCTTCTAAAAATAGAGATTTCCTGGAGAGTGTGCAGGTCTGGACTGGCTCAGCCTAGCCCCACTGAAAACTTTTGTCTTGACCTCAGGCCTGAAGGTCCTGTGTGGAAGAGTATTTTGGGACTTGTGTATGACAACATTATAGTCTGGAATACAGCGCAGTGTCAGGAGGAAGCTGGGAAGAGAAGAGGAACAGAGCCGTGGTAAAGCGGGTGCTTCATGACATTCTGAAAGCTCAGGCAGGGTCTGCTCTGAGTTTTACACAGGGTTGGGCTTCATAAAACCTGGATTCTAGTTCCTTGAGTACAGAGCAAGGAACAGCTCAAAGTAACTGCTGGGTACGGCCCAAACAACTTGATCACTTGATCACTTGAATCCCGTTATTCATCGATTTGCTCAAGCGGGCGCCAGTAACATTTCCATTGGACCCTATCACGCGCCAATATAGCCCAATGGCATCTGGTTGATTCAGGAATATGAAGAGCCTCAAACCATTCCTTCAGGGTCTTAACAAGGAAGTCTGACCATCTTGTAGGTGGGCGGCCACGTGATCTTTTGACATCCTGTGGGATCCAGTCGGTAACGGCCCAAACAAAATAAAATAAAATAATAATAGAGATGGTAATTTCCAAAGCTGGTGCTAGAGCACATGTCTTCCACGTCTGAAGTTTCAGGGTCTAGCCTGGGCCCTCGTGCCCCCAGCACTACTGGCTACAACCCCTGGCTCCCAAGCCCTGCAATAGTATCAGACACCACGGCCTTCCCTCATCTCGGCACCACAGAGCTGAGCCCCAGAAACCCAAGTGGGGAAGAGGTCTCTTCAGCTGTGAGGCCCAATTGGTGTCTGAGTTAGGTGAGATGTAGAAGGGAGCGCCTAAGACCAGAGAGAAGGCGAGACCGACTGTGTAGAAGTGAGCTCCTGAGTCCAGAGAGATACTGGTTTTGTCTTCACAGGCTCTCAGTCAGGTGGCCTCAGGACTGGAGGAAGTTCTGTGTGTAGAAATTTTGGCCTGGCCTGAAAGTATGTGCATGTGTGTGCGTGCATTTGCATGTTTGTATGTGCATGTATATGCATGTGTGTAGTGCATTTGCATGTTTGTATGTGCACATGCATATATGCATGTATGTGTGTATGTAGCGTGTGGCTGCGTGTGCACATGTGTGTGTATGCAAGTGTGTGCATGCATGTGAACATGGGCATGAGTGTGAGAGCGTGTGAGCATGTGGAATATGTGCATTTTGTGAATATCTGCATGTGTCTGTGAGCTGTGTTTACTGACTGCATGTTGAGTGTGCACACGTGTGAGTATGTTCATTTGTGTGAGCACACAGAATGTGTACACATGTGAAAAGGGGTGTGCACTGTGAGTGTGTGTATATGTGAGTGTGCATATGTGTGTAAGCATATAGAGTGTGGGCATTGTGTGAGTGTGTACATGTGTGTATGCAAGCGTGTGGAGTGTGGGTATTGTGTGAGTGTGTTCATGTGTCTTGATTGGGTGTATGTGCAGGCCTGAATGACATCTGTGGGGCTGTACATTATATGCCAGTGTGTGTTTTATGCATGTGTGCCTACACGCCATTGTGTGTGCACTTGTGTGGAGTGTTATGCTGTGCTGTGCTGGGTACTGGTGTGTGTGTGTGTGCGTGCATGCAGGTAGGTGTGTGCCCATGTATGGAGTATCCTCCCTCCTCTCTCAGCCGGGGGTGAGGGGGTGGGGGCTTTGCTCAGTGGCATCAGGGCCAGGGCATGTTTTAATGAGCCCGGGTCTCCTTGTCCAACGTGCTGAGCTATGGAAACAGCAAAGCCTCTCCCCAAGTCAAAGACAGATGAGTTCATTTTCAGGTTTTGCCGTGAATCGGTGGCTCCTAGAATGGCTAATGGCCCTGAGAGGCAGCATTTGCATGGGCAGTGTCAGAGTGGCTGTGGGATTAGTGGTTGGGGTGATTTAGGATAGCTATTTGGAAACATCTACCATTTTCCAATAATGCTTGAGCAATGGCCTCTCCTGAGATGAGAGATTTCAAGGGGGGCCCAGCAACTGTGATGGAAGAGGCCAGCAAATGCAGATTCCTCTCGTCTGTGCAACTCGGCTGCCGGGCGTCCGGAAAACCATACTGCAGGTACCTGCGGGCAGATGGGCTCCATCGATTGCTCAGGGATCGCCTCTGTGCATGGACTCATCCCCTCCCCCCCCCCCCAACATCTATCTGATGAAATTAGTGTTTGAAATACAATAAAGTGATTAGTTCACTTGACTGTGACAAACATATTTAATCTTGACCAATCGATAATGTCAGAAAACCAGAGCCATTAGTTAAATTATCCCTGAGACTCAGAGAAGCAAACAGCCCTAATTGAAGAAGGCAAATTCGCACAGCCCCCTCCGTGCCCAGGCGCTTTCTACCTTATGAGTTTGGAAGGCGCTGAACAGAACTTTTCGCCAAGACCTGAATTTCTTTTAAGCCACCACTACCTGGACCCACAGCAGTGTCCCTGGGCTTCTCATTTGTTAGCACAAGAGATTTAGGGCACTTAAGTCCCCACTATAGGCAGCGGACATCCCTGCTGGGTTTTCGCTCCTGAAACTGGAGATGACGCTTCACCTGTACCTGCGCTCCTGGGTCCTTGTGGGGGAAGGGGTGGGTTCTCTCCCTGGCCCCACAATGATGAAATCAACTGCTCTCGCCCCTTCTCTCTCTCTCAGCCTCCATCTCCGTTTGTGAATGAAGCCTTGGGAGGGGTCGACTGCTGCGCCACCTGCAGTCCTGAGGTCCCACAATGATGGGGATTTCTAAAAATGAAGTGTGTGTGTGTGTGTGTGTGTGTGTGTGTGTGTGTGCATTTGATATATGCGCTGCATGTGTTCTTTGGGACAGCTCCAGATGCCAGCGCGCAGTGACCTGCACCCCGTTTGTGTCTGGCTTGCTTGTTCTCAGGAGATAAAGGCAGGGCCCCTGACTGGTGCCTCTCTAAACAGGGTCACCAGGCTTGTGGCTGGAGCAGAGCAGGGGCATTTCAATCAGCTGCCAATGGGCCCTCTTAGACTCTCCATGACTCTGTTGAGCGAGAGAAACTCTCACTTCTAATTTGTTTGAGGGTCTGACTTAAAAACGAACTTTGGGCTAGAGGTCATTTCCAAAGGATGTGTTGAGGGCAGAGCTCTATGCAAAGAGAATTCTGTCCCCAAATTAATGCTTTCTTCCAGGAAGGAAATTAACCTCAAGCACCTCAGCCCCCCACCCACACACACACACACGCACACGCACACGTACCCAGGCTGATGGGTCTGCACTGAACTGGCCCAGGTAGAAAGGGTGACCTCACCTGAGCTGAGCTGGCTCTATCAGCAGGAAATGCCCTTTGCAGGGAGGACATCATACGACAGGAGCACATAAGAGCATGTTATTCCCCCAATTCAAGGTGGAAGACTCAACTGGAGGAACCACACTCTGAGGGCAGAGCTGTATGGGCCCAAGATGTTGGTTGGGCAGCAGTTTTTTTATAACTTTCTTTGTTCTGGTTTCGGGCTGTGATAGTCCCGGGGTCTGAGTTAGGTGTCTTGTCCTTGTAAGATTCAATTTTGAAGCTGGATAGTACAATGGGTAGGGCACTTGCCTTGCACAGAGGTTTGATCCCCAAAACCCCATATGGTTCCCCAAAACCCATCAGGAGTAATCCTTGAACACAGAGCCAGGAGTAAGCCCTGTGCTCCTCTGGGTGTGGACACTAAACACAAACAAAAAAGACTCCATGTCTCACGGCCTGCAGAGGAACGAGAAGATGGAGAGAGAGATGGTCAGCATGTGAAAATCTCCATTAGCTGCTGCCCTGGTGTCTGCCTGATACCACCCAGCACCCGGCTCAGCAGAAACTGTTGTCCCATTCTGATATTAGTCCAGGGGCCCGGATGGTCTCTTGGAGATGATCATTCATCAACTACCATTATCTCAAGCATGCCCAGAAACCCCCAACATTCACAGATGGTGTGGGGCCATAGAAAGCAGTGAGCATGGCCCCTCACCCCTTCAGGACTTTCTGGGCACTCACAGTTCCACAGGAAACCTGCCAGCAGGGCCAGGAAGTCCAGCCACGAAATCCGGCCACGAAGTCCAGCCACGAAGCCCAGCCACGAAATCCAGCCACGAGCTTTAAGTCCAGCTCTGCACTCAGCACTTTGGAAGTGCAGCTAGTTCTTCAAGGTAAGGACTGGAGAGACAGCACAGTGGGGAAGGCACTTGCCTTGCATGAGGCCAACTCAGGTTCAGCCCCCAACCCTACATATGATCCCCTAGCACCACCAGGAGTAATCCCTGAGGGTAGAGTCAGTAGTAAACTCTGAGCACTGCCAGGTATGGCCACCAAACAACAATATATATTTTTTTTTTTTTTTTTGCTTTTTTGGGTCACACCCGGCAATGCTCAGGGAGTTACTCCTGGCTCTGCACTCAGGAATTACTCCTGGCGGTTCTGGGGGACCATATGGCATGCCGGGGACTGAACCTGGGCCGGCATAGGCCGGTCGCATGCAAGGCAAACGCCCTACCCGCTGGGCTATCGCTCCGGCCCCGTCAACAAAAGATTTTTAAAAAAAATTGTCTACTAACTGTATCTTCTCAGTTTCAGGAAGAAGCCCTAAACCTTTGCCCTTCCCATCCCTGAGTTGAGACTCCCTATCCTTTGGGGTCCAGCTCCAGCAGCAGAGGGAAAGAACAATTAACACCTCCTGCCCCTGGCAGGCTGCCTTGGCCCTGCCAATTACTGTCTCAGGACCCACCTGCTTGTGAAAGGGGCGACCAATTACCAGGAGTAAGTGTGAGCATCTGGCCAGCTCATGGCTCTGTGTACCTGCCTCTTCGCCAGCCTGTGGGTTACAGGAAAGAGCCCAGCAAGGAGCATGTCTACAGGAGAGACACTTGCTCTGCTGCTGAAATGAGGCTGTCTTAGGGAAGAGGAAGTGATTCTTGCTCATCTGTTTGTTTTTAAGCCTATATGCTTGTTTTTGGCATTGAGATGTTCATATTCTTTTTTCTTTTCCCTTCCAGTTCCAAGAAAGAACCCGGAGCCTTTGCCTGCCTGTCTTTGACTTTGGACAGAGGAACTGCTTGAAAAGATCTATTCCTTCTTGGCTTCTGTGCCTTGAAAATCTGAGTTGCTTGAGTTCAGGGTGTGTGCGTGGGAGGAAGGGAGAAGGTGGGCAGCAGCGGGGCCCATCCTCAGTAGGGCTGTGAGGAGTCTGGACCTTCTCCCCCTCTATCCAGCCCATGCATTCAGGGGAGGTAGCCCCGGTGGGGGGTTGGGGGTGGTGTTTCAGGGAGGTAGCAGGATGAGGGGGTGTCACAGTGAGCCTTGTAAGGAGTCTGGAACCTTGGGCTCCATCATCACAGGGCAATTGGCAGTGACAGCTGGATGTCCTTCTGCCCTCCCCATCTCAAGGCACCGTTGGTCACTCTCCTAAAGGCCTCAGTGGCTCAGAGCAGCTGAGTTCGAGCCCAGGTAGGTGGCTCTCAGAGGTGGAAGTCACGGGTGTTCCTGGAGATGGAGCTGGGGTCCCCATTCCCCTCTCTGACCCATCCCAGAGGCCTGGTGGCCCCACCCATGAAATGCCTCAGGGCTCTCGGCCATGATGCAAAGACTCAGACACATGGGGGAGAGCTGCCATCTGGCTCTCCCCTAGCTCAGCTGACCATGAGGCTCTCAGGAGGCAAAATGGGTTTTAGGAGTAGGCCCATCACCTCTGTAGGGCATCAGAAGCACATTGATGAGACTCACTCACCATAATAGCCACCATTTTCGTGGTCCAGACCTGGTACATCAAACTAGGGGGAACCAATCATGTTCTAGAATATATTACAATCTACAATGTGTAAGAAAGGGAAGCAAGAAGAGAGAGAGAGAGAGAGAGAGAGAGAGAGAGAGAGAGAGAAAGGAGATAAAGAACCTGCCATGGAGGCAGGCTGGGGAAGGGGGGAGGGAGGTGGGGACATTGGTGATGGGAGATGGGCAGGGGGTGGAGGGATGGGTGTTGGAACACTGTAGAACCAAAATTCAAACATGAACATCTTGTAATTGTATATCTAAAGGTGGTGTAATAAAATATTAAAAATAAAAAGGCCTCAGTGGCTTCCAGGCATAGATAAGGGAGGCCAGGCCATGTGAGCATGCTTTGAGAAAGTGAAGTGGTCTACCCTGCAGTTTCAGGTGTTTGAAAGAAAGACGTGAAGAAGAGCAAAACAAGGGGCCAGCCCAGCCCACCCCACTATGGGGGAAAGGGTGTCCTAATGAAAAACTTTGCGGTTCATCAATAAATGCTGGACTTAGAGATGACTACAAGAGTATGCTACCTGCACGGCAGAGCCTAGCAAGCTACCCGTGTTGTATTTGATATGCCAAATACTAGTAACAATTATAGACCTCATTCAGGAATGGATTGAGGCTCTTTATGTTCCTGGAGCAAGCAGATGCCCTTGAGCTCTACTTACATGAGACAGGACATATGGAGATGTTTCTGGGGCCCGCTCGAGCAAATCGATGATGAACGGAAGACAGTGATACAGTGATACAGTGATTATAGAGTAACTCATTATCAGGGGCTGGAATGATAGGGCAGTGCTGGTAGGGTGTTTGCCTTGAATGCAGTCAACATGGGTTCAATCCCTGGTATCCCATCTGGCCCCCTGAGCCCTCCAGGAGTGATCCCTGAGCATAGAGCCAGCTGGGCATGAGCCCTGAGCACTGGCCAAAACAAACAACAATAACAACAGCAAAGTAACTTACTACATGCTCACAATAGTTTTCTGGGGTGGAGGTGATGAAGGGGATGATTAAATGCTGTTTTTATTTCTTCCTTCCGCTTTTTTTTGTGATATCAAGGATGAAACCAGGGTCTCACACATGCGAGGGAAGTGTTCTATCTCTGTGCCATTGGTCTCCCGCTGAGGATGGTGTGGGTCCAAAAAGTCTGTTATTTTTTTCTTGCAAACATATAGATAGATATTTTCCTGTCTAAAATGTATATATATTTTAAAAAGAAAATAGAAAAATGTATTGGAAATAGAAGAGAAAGACCCCCAGCTGGAGAGGAACTTAATACCGGATTAAGTTCTATAGATTTCTTCTTTTGGTGCCTAGGGACTACTCTTGGATGGGGAGTTGTTTCTGTAGGGGGTTGTGTGGTACCAGGCATCAAACCTGGGCCTAACACCTGGAAGGCATGTTTTCCAGTCCACTGGGGCCATCTCCTCAGCCCAAAAGTACTTTTTACTTGGTGGGGGGTGTCCAGTTTGGGACCACACCTGGTTGTGCTCAGACTTTCACTTCTGGCAGGGTTCAGGGGACCGTATGTGGCACCAGGGAAAAAGCTGGAATCAGTCATGCGCAAGGCAAGTGTCTTACCTCCTTTACTATCTCTCTGGCCTTCCAAAGACACTTGATCAATTGTTCATATATATTACATGTACATGTTTTCATTCAAATTACTGCTAGTGAGTTACTCTTCAGTCATAAGAAAAAGTATGAGAATGTATATACCTTGTCCTTTCTGGCCATCCATTAACCTTTAGGCTAAAATGGAAATTCCTGACCTTCCTGACCTCTGGCATACAAATGGCCCGGCTCTATGACAAACCTCAGAGAATGCCTAGGTTGAGTGATCACAGGCAGGTCGTGCTCTGGGCTGAGATCTCTGGAGTCTTTTTTGGGAAGGGGGGTGTGGGACAAGTCCCTGCCCCACCAAAAGGCCCAGTACCCCACCCACACCTGACCTCCTCTGGTATATAAATGGTCCAGCTCCATGACTAATCTCAGAGAGCTGTCAGGCTGCTGAATCACCCCAACTCTACAGCTCCCGGAGGGGGCACGAGTCACATATGTGACTGCCCAACATCACCAAATGTCACAGTACTGACAGCCAGGTAGGGGCACAGCAAATGAGATGGGAAAGTTGCACAGAAGCCCACCAAGCTCAATGAATCAAAAACAGTAACACACAAGGCTCAGCTAGCACTGAACAGCCCAGTGAATCCTCAGACAATGGTTTTAGTAGCACCACTGAGAGATATATATTATAACAAGCAATATAAAGTATTTTGTGCCTGCTAAGGGGGCAGGCTTAGGAGGTGGTTGGGAAACTTGGGGACATTGGTGGAAGGAAGGTCATGCTAGTGGCAGGATTCATTAGAACATGGAATAACTCAATCAACTTCGTAAGTCACAGAATCATTAAAAAATTAAAAGAAGTAAAACAAACACCTCAGCAGCCTATTTTCAAAGGTTTACTGCTCCCCACACCTTCCTTTCCTTTATGCTAATGCATCTGCTGTGCCATTTTTTCCTCCCTGCCATCTTTTGTTCCTTCCCTGCCAGCTCATCCTGAGGCCCTCCTCCTGGGAGCACTGTCTCCTCGCCTGCTTCTCCAAGGGCTCATTGCTCAGGCTGCAAATGCTGTGTGTTCTAGTCCAGCTATGGGGCAGCCTCAGAGCCTGGGTGCAGAGACCAGGCCTGATTCACCCATCTCCAGCCTCTAGCTCTGACTTGGCCTCCAGTTGGCGTTCCCTTCACACCTGCTGAGCAAACTGCAAGGGTTGGCAGTGGATCTGCTTTGTCCACAGGCTACAGATGGCAAGGCGGGAGCTCGTCACCGAGTGTTGTGTGCCACTGCTTGCTGCAGTGCTGATGGGCAGAGGGCAGTGGGAGCTTTGGCAGTCAGGTGGTTAGAGACGTCCAGTCCTTTATTCCTGTTCCTGGAGGCTGGTACACACCAGCCCTTCATCAGGCAAATTTGACCCCACTTACTCCACTTCCTCTCTTTAGCTTTGCTCTGTTGGAACTGTCTTGAATGGAGGAATTGAAAGATCTATGTGTCCAAGGAGGGCAGGAGTGAGCTTGAGAGGCCCCTGCATATCACGAGACTCTCTGGAACATCCCGGAAAGGGCTAGAAGTACCTGGAGCACCTTCTGCTCAGTTCCTGTTTTTAGGTATTTTTTAAATTTATTTTAATTTTTATTATGTTGTCTCTAACCTGCATCTCTTACCTGCCTTACCGGATTTTGCATTTCCCATGACCGTATAAACTAATTACCTACCTTCCTTCCTTCCTTCCTTCCTTCCTTCCTTCCTTCCTTCCTTCCTTCCTTCCTTCCTTCCTTCCTTCCTTCCTTCCTTCCTTCCTTCCTTCCTTCCTTCCTTCCTTCCTTCCTTCCTTCCTTCCTTCCTTCCTCCCTCCCTCCCTCCTCCCCTCCCTCCCTCCCTCCCTCCCTCCCTCCCTCCCTCCCTCCTCCCTCCCTCCCTCCCTCCCTCCCTCCCTCCCTCCCTCCTCCTCCCTCCCTCCCTCCCTTCCTTCCTTCCTTCCTTCCTTCCTTCCTTCCTTCCTTCCTTCCTTCCTTCCTTCCTTCCTTCCTTCCTTCCTTCCTTCCTTCCCAAGCAGTGCTCAGGAGGGGTCTGGAGTGACTCACTGGTAATTCTCAGCCAATGAACCAGAGGCTCAATGCACTGACCTGAGAATGTGCTGCATCTGGGGGTCCGTGCTGTGCTGGGAGCTCCCTGGGAGCTTCCAGGTCACCCTGGAAGTTTTGCTCGAAACCTCTGGGACTGCACCAAGCAATGCCCAGGAGCCCCTGTGGTGCTGAGGATTGAAATAACCAAGGTTAGGCGTCCCTAGGCAGGCCTCTAATTCTATACTATCTCCTGCCCCAGCAAACTCCTTCCTTTCTGCCCCTCCCTCCTTCCCTCTTTCCTTCCTATCCCCCTTCCTTCTTCCCTCCCTCCCTCCCTTCTTTATTTCCTTCCTACCCTTCTCTTTTCATTCTCCTTTATCTCTTTCCTCATTTCTTTCTTTTTTGAGCCACATCTGAGGGTACTCAGAGGCTAGACCTAACTCAGTGCTCAGGGATGGCTTCTGGCAGAGCTCAGGGAAAAATGAGGTGCTGGGGATCAAACCTGGTCCTCCTACATGCAAGTCAGGTGCTCAACCCATTGAGGAACCACTCTGCCTTCTTTTTCTCTCTTTCTTCCATCCTTTGGTTTATATTTTATTTATTGAAAGCTGTCTGATGTGTATTCAATATGCCAAAACCAGTAATAAAAATGTTTATCTTCGCGACCCTGAAAGAGCCCTTAATACAGCAGCATTAAGGACGAACATGGAGTGCCTGATAAAATTTCAGGGCCAAACTAGGCTGCTAAAATGAAGGACTAAAAACGACTATCTGTACTTTCAATGCACAGACATTGGCATCGGAAGCATATATCGAGGACCTGATGGTGCAAGCGCAAAGATCAAGTACGACATCATTGGCCTGACTGAGACGAGGAGGCGTCAATCGCATCACGCCGTTTTTGACACCAGAAGAACCTTCCTAGGAACATGCAACAAAAGAGGCGTTGGTGGCGCCAGTGTCCTTGTCAACTAGAGAAGGAATCTTGAGTTCCGACCTCCGTCACCGTCCCAGAGTCAGGGACGCTGTCTCGTTTGCAAAGTCATCGAAAATCAGATGGGCTGGATGTGTAATGCAATTTGGAGACGACCGCTGGACTAAGAGCCATTACCAACTGGATCCCAAGGGACATCAAAAGATCATGTGGCTGCCCACCTACAAGATGGTCAGACTTCTTCATCAAGACCCTGGATGAACAGTTTGAGGCTCTTCGTATCCCTGAAGCAAGCAGATGCCATTGGGCTACATTGGCACATTATAGGGTCTAATGGAAATATTACTGGAGCCTGCTCGAGAAAATCAATGAACAACAGGATGTCTAGTGATCTAGTTATCTGTTATCGCAGTTGAGGGAACATGATTACAAAAATGTTAACATTGTGATTTTGATGCACAAAAGTACTACACCTTCACCACCACCTAGGTACCCACTATCCTCACATAACCTCTGGTCCACTCTTCCTACCCTCTCCACTTTCCCACTGCTTGATAGTCTTAGGTTTTTGATCCAGGGCCAAAGCTTTGTTGTTCAGTTCTGCCTCATCCCTTATATTCGCCTCCCTGTTCCACAGATGAGTCAGATGGCCTGGTATTTGTCATTCTCTTAACACGATACCCTCTGATTCCATTCAAGTTTCACTAACTGCATACTCTCATCTTTTCTTATGACTCCATGGCATTCTATTGTGTATGTTTCAACTACTTTATTTATCTTCCAGTAGACATTTGGATTGTCTCCATACACTGGCTATCTTACTAAGTGCTGCTAGAAACAGAGGTATGCAAATATTTTTTTGAATTGACATTTTTATCTTTGGGGGGCGGGGTAGATGCCAATGCCAAGAGGTGGAATTCCTGGGTCATATGGAAGCTCTAGTTTTCTATTTTTTGAGAAACTTCCATTCTGTTTTCCATAGAGGATGAACCAGATGACTCCTTCCAGCAGTGAATGAGGGTCCTTTCTCACACATCCCACCAACACTGGTTGTTAACTGTCTTTTTAAAAAATTTTTACACTCCTGAAATTTGTATGAAATTATAAACCCCCACGAATAGCTAAAGCAATCCTTGGGAAAAAGAAGATGGGAGGTATCACTTTTCCCAACCTCAAGCTCTACTACAGAGCAGCTGTAATTAAGACAGTGTGGTATTGGTATAGAGACAGATCTGTAGACCTATGGAATAGAACTGAATATCCTGAAACATACTCTCAAATATACAACCACTTAATCTTCGATAAAGGAGCAAAAAATATTAAGTGGAGCAAAGAAAGCCGCTGGGAAAACTGAGCAGCTACGTGTAAAAAAATGAACTTAGACCTCCTTCTAATGCCATGCACAAAAGTCAGATCAAAACGGATTATAGATCTCAACATCAGACATGAATCTATAAGGTACATCGAAGAAAACATAGGAGAAACGCTCTACGACATCGAAACTAAAAGTATCTTTAAAGACGACACACCACTGACCAAGCAAATGGAAGCAAAGATAAACAAATGGGATTATATAAAATTGAAAAGCTTCTGCACCTCAAAAGAAACAGTGACCAAGATACAAAGACAATCCACAGAGTGGGAAAGGATATTCACCCAATACCCATCTGACAAGGGGTTAATATCCAGGATATATCAGGCACTGGTTCACAAGAAAAAAACAGCCAACCCCATCAAAAAAATGGGGAGAAGAAATGAATAGAAGCTTCCAAAAGAAGAAATTCGAATGACCAAAAGGCATATGAAAAAAGTGCTCTTCATCTTTAATCATCAGGGAGATGCAAATCAAAACAACAATGAGGTACCATCTCACACCACAGAGACTGGCACACATCCAAAACAGCAAGAACAACCGGTGCTGGCATGGATGTGGGGAAAAAAAGGACAGTCATCCACTGTTGGTGGGAGTGCCGACTGGTCCAGCCCTTTTGGAAAACACTATGGGTATTTCTCCAAAAACTAGATATTGAGCTCCCATTTGATCCAACAATAACGCTCCTGGGTATATACCCGAGAGACCGAAAAACACATAGCAGAAACACTATCTGTACTTCTTTATTTATCTCTGAACTATTCACAATAGCTAGAATCTGGAAACAACCTAAATGCCGGAGAACAGAGGGACTGGCTAAAGAAACTGTGGTTCATCTACACTATGGAATACTATGCGGCTGTCAGGAAAGACAAAATTATGAAATTTACCTGCAAATGGATGGACATGGAGACTATCATGCTGAGTGAAATTAGTCAGGAGGAAAAGGACAGATATAGAATGACTGCATTCATTAATGGGATATAAATAGATACCAGTGTTTTACTAAGTGTGGGAAATGGTAATGGCAGATTAAAACTCACCATTGAATATACACAAAGAGACTTAAGTGATAAACTCTAAATATCTGCAGGGCTAGCCACAATGTGTAAAAGAAGAGGGAGAGAGATGCAGATACAGAGAGAAAGAGGAAACAGGGCTACCTGCTATTGAGGCAGTCTGGGGGGTGGGCGGGAGGAGGTGGGGTACATTGGTGGTGGGAATGTGGCACTGGTGGAGCGATGGGTGCTGGAATACGGTATTAATTTTTTTTAATTATACCACCATGAGACATACAATTACAAAGCCGTTCATAGTTGATTCTTGGTAATACAGCATTCTAGCACCCATCCCTCCACCAGTGCCCCATTCCCACCCACCAGTATACCCACACCCCCCCCGCCCACCCCCAGCCTGCCTCAACAGCAGGTACCCCCTTTACCTCTCTTTCTCTCTCTCTGTTTCTCTCTCTGTCTCTCTCTCTGTCTCTGAATCTCTCTCCCTCTTCTTTTACACATTATGGATAGCCGTGCAGATATTTAAGGGTTTATCATTTAAGTCTCTTTGTGTATATTCAATGGTGAGTTCTAGTCTGACATTATCATTTCCCACACTTAGTAAAAAGACTGGCACATATTTATATCCTATTAATGAATGCAGTCATTCTATAACTGTCCTTTTCCTTCTGACTAATTTACTCAACATGATAGTCTCCATGTCCATCCATTTGCAGATGGATAAATAAATTATGAAATGGTTAAATAAATTTCATAATTTTGTCTTTTCTGACAGCTGCATAGTATTCCATCGTGTAGATGTACCACAGTTTCTTTGCCCGAGAACAGAGGACTGGCTAAAGAAACTGTTTCCTGATTTTTTAATAGGTGCCATTTCCACTGGTGTGGAGTAATATCTCAGTGCCCTTTTTGATTTGCATTTCCCTGACAGTAAATGACAGCAAGGGCTGGAGAGACAGAACAATGGGTATGATGCTCATCTTGCACATGGTAGATCTGGGTTCGATCTGCAGCATCCCATAGAAATCACCAATGGTGATTTCTGAGTACATAGTCAGGAGTAACACCTGAGCATTTCTGGGTGTGGCCCAAAAACACAAACAAAAAGTGACAATGAGCACTTTTTCATGTGGCCATGAGTGTTTGTCTGTCTCCATCTGGGACCTCTCTGTTCAGTTCTCCCCATTTTTTGGTGGGAGTATGACTATTTTTGTTGCTAAGCTGTTTGGGTGTTTTATCTATCTTGGGTATTGGCCCTTTACCTTATGTGTGTTGTGCAGCTAATGGGCACCATCCTGTTTGAGGACCGCTCAACCCCTGTCTGTGTTAGTCTCCATGGCTCCCTGCACAAGGCATTCTTGCAGAAGGTCTTCCAAGGATTTCTTATGCATCTGCCCAATTTACAGGCAAACTCTGGCAGCTCTCACCCCTGCTCCCTTTCCATGGACTCTTGTTCATGGAACAGCCTTTGGAGAGATCGTTTCTCCCCACACGCAGAGAGAAGCTTTTGCTGCCCAGTGAAATAAAGGGAAGTTTGCTTATGAACCACTGAAAAGTTGTGGGCTATTTAAACTTGGGGATTCTCAATTTTGGCACATACCCACTGTGCCCACCACATTCAACTGGGCTGTACTGATTACCCATAGGACTTGGGGAGCAAGAGCAAAGGACACGAAGCTTTTGCCACTGGTTGGGTCACGAGTAAGTGGATCTGGGTTGTCTACCCAGGAGTCTCCCATCTCCCTCTGCAGTCTTGCTTCAGGCTAGTGAGGAGAGCCAGATGTTAGCTCATTGGGTATTCTTGCTGAGGTTAATTTCAAAGCATATAAAGAATTCTATAAAATCTGTTTCCAGTTTTCTTCATTTTATAAAAGCAAGATAGGTGGGATCAGGGCAGTTGTTCAAAGGGTTAGAGCATTCACCTGGCAGGTGTGAGGCCCTGAGTTCAATCCCCAGCACAATATGATCCCAGAGCATTGCTAGGGACCCTGGAGTTGTCTTGACATCACCATAGCGGAGGCCAAACACTGACCCATCCAGTGTGGCTGGCTGAGGATTGCAAGACCTCCCGAGTTTTTCAAAAAGCAAGAATAGCCTAGAAAGTGTTGACTTCAGGGCCAAGCCTTCATGTCCATCTTCTCACTGACCCTTCCCTGTGGCCTTTTGAAGTGACCCAGTCCCATTTCATAGGCAAGAAAGCTGAAGCTCAGCTAGGTGGGGAGAGATGGAAGCAGGAACCCCTTTCTTCTTGCTCAGCCTCCTGCTCTGACCCCAGCAGCTCTGCAGCAGGGAAATAGGAGCATTTGGTATTTCTATAGCGACCAACTTCCCAACAGCCCTGTCCATGCAGCAAGCAAGCGTCATCCCCAACACTGAGGTCCCCACCCAGTAGTCTTGGGGGTCACTCCCAGGGAGCGTTGTGCTTAGTGGGATGGTTAAAATCATGGGACCGATCTCAGTCCTGGCAACCATAGTAGCCCAGACATACTGGTAGGGGATAGTCCCCTATGGGACTATGTGGCATGGTGAAGGCAAACCGCAGACACAGGCTGGAGAGCTGAGTGTGAGTGTGTCATTCATTCCAGGGAACAGGCAGCATCAGTGAAAGGTGCTGGAGGGGACCCCCCCCAATCTTATGGGGTGTTGCTGTCAATTGTTTGTTTGGAACTCTTCCCAGATCAGAGCGCAGGGGCCCATGTGGTGCCAGAGACTGAATCTGGACTTCCTGCATGTGAAGCCTAGGCTCAGCACATTGAAGGATCATGTCTCTGGGGTTTCATTGTTCAAGGATCAGTGTGTCCTGTAATAAGAGCGAATGGCAAGTGTCGCTGACAACAGCGAAGAAAATGATGTCAGGACGTTAGGGACAGGTTAGGAAAGGGTCTCGGAAGATAAGGAGCTGGCCTGGCACCGGAGGAAGGAGGAAGCCATGAAGAAATGTGCCGAGGAAGCTCATTCCTGACCGAGGTAATGGCCAGTGCAAAGGGCCTGAGGCAGGAAGCTTGAGCATGTGCTGTGTGGGAGCCCTGAGTTAGTGAAATAGCTGAGAGGGTTGAACATGGGAAACCTGGCAGTTGAGCCCGGCCAGAGATGCAGAACAGACCCACCTTCAGATTCTGACACCTGCCACTTTCCACCTACAAACAGGCTTCCCTGCTTGTCTCCAGAAGCCAGTAACATTCTCCCAGGTGACACTGTCCTCCTCTGGCTTGTGGCCGCTGTTGTTAACGAGAACTGGCTATTGTTTCATCTCTTCCCCCTTGCTCCACTCCCGGCCCTGCACCATCAGATTGAATGTGGCGGCCACAGCTTAGCTGGAAAACCTGGCTGTGGCAGGGTGGAGAGCTGAGCCTTCACCAGTAATTACCGCTCCCGGGAACCCTCTTGGCCGGGCGCCACACTCAGCGCTTAGCATGGCGAGGACGACAGCCACTTGTCAGAAGCCTCCCAGGGAGACCACCTGGAAATGAGAGCAGTCCTGGCTGGTGAGGGGTGGGGGAACGGGCTGTGGGGGGAAGGACATCGGGGCGGGAGGGGGGGGGGGTTTTGTCATTAGGCAACCAGAGCTAGAGGGATCACTCGGGTTTAAATTAAGGATTTAATGAGATGAGGCCAAATTAGATGCAATTAAAAAAGACACTTTAGAGCTGGCAGACGACCAAGAGAGGCAGTAATGACTTTTCTAGACGGGGATCCCGCAGGCTGGGGTGGGGAGGGGGGACAGGAGAGTTATTGAGGGGTGGGAAGTTGGGAGAGTTGGGTTTTCTACTTCTGGAAACCTCTCTAGGTGGGAGGAGGGGGCAGAAGAAGAGGCTCCTTCACTGACAGGACTGGAGCCCCCTGGGGAGCTGGGGTCCACCTGGGAAATGCTGCTAGAGATCATCCGGGCGTAGGCTCCCAAATTCCCACTTGGGGAGCCCCCTCTCTAAGGGATCAACAAAGATTGCTTCACCAAGCTGGGTCTAAACAGTCATATTTTTTTATTCATGCATTTTATTTGTTTGTTTGCTTGTTTGGGGGTCAAACCAGGCAGTGCTCAGGACCAACTCCTGGCTCTGTGCTCGGGGATCACTTCTGGTGGTGCTCAGGGGGCCATGCGGGTGCTAAGGTCTACTGTGTGCAAGGCAAGTGCCCTACCCACTGCACTAGCTCTCCAGACGTAGTTTTTAAATCGTTTAAAATCTGGAAACAAAATGACTTGGCAGTTACCTGCAAGTTTTCGTTCCCAAGGATCTGCCTCCATGATACCCAACAAGATTTTGTGTGGAATTCTGAGAAGCTTCTGCAGCCATCTGGGCCTTCTTGGGATTCTCAGTCCACCTTGGCCGGGCTCAGGAAGCGTGGGAGCTGGCATGTCGCCAGGTGGACCCATTCTGGGTAAGCCTGGGCAACAGTCGATTAAATGTGCTTCCTCTGGGCCCATAAAGAGCAGGTCCAGTGGGGTAGGGGTCAGAGAGCCAGCTGTCCCGATTATCTCCCATCAGAAAAATCCTCCTGTGCTGGAAATAAACGGGGGCCTTTCCTATCTGACATGGCTGAGTCTGGCCACAGGCGGCCCCCCATCATCAACTGCTCTTCATTCTAATGATCTCGCTTTTGGAGAAAATAAACTCTGAAGGCATGTATGGGCTTTAGCTGCAAAATAAAGTAAAATTCATTGAGAAAGTTTGAGAGAAGAGCAGTTAGAGAAATGGATGCTGGGGACAGATATTTTTTGAGAATGACAATCGGAATGTCCTCAAGTTGCACAGCAAAGTGTTTTTCTGCCAAACAATGAATATGGAAGCTGAGAGAGAGAGAGAGAGAGAGAGAGAGAGAGAGAGAGAACTTCCCTCCCCTCCCCAGCACGTAAGACCCCTCAGTTTAAGGAGTGAGAACAGGGCTAAGGTATTATTAATAAGTCAACCCTCAAACGGAATCACCTTTTATTATTCCTTTTTGAAATCACGGGATCTGCTTAATCGGAGAATGTGCCAAGATGAAGCGGAAACATGCTCTGAAAATCCCTGACCATTTGCAACGGCTTTCCCAGGATGGGTCGGGATTTGAATAATATAGTGAAACCAACTCTAAATGCTGAAATAAATTGGATATTGATGCTCCTGCCGGGTTGCAACTATTATTTATAATACACAATTCCCAATTATTCTGTTATTGAAATAGCTTCATTATTCTCATTGGCCGACTTTATAATAAGTACTGCTTATACATTTGAACGGAAACATCAATTTATAATAATGTCACTCTTGTCGGTTTTATGTAATGAGCTCCCAAGATAAATGTGTTTGGTTATTCCTGCTGAATCGGTTAGAATCTGCTGATCGCCTCAATGCCATGGTGGCAGCTCCAGCAAGGAACAGGGGCTGGCTTGGGGGGCCCCAAAATGAGGCTGGTCATAGACTCACATCCTGCTAAGCTCTGGCTGGAGAGAGGTTGTCTGGGCCTGCCCAGCCGGGTCCAGTGTTCCTCTCTCTCCATCCCTGCAGCTCTCCCCCACACCTGCCCACTCTCTCAGCAACGTGTCAGCCAAACTATGACAGTCCCTTCCCTGGAAGTCTTGCAGGACAGTCATCTTAGCGCCTCTTTGCAGCTAATGCCACTTGGGGGTGGGGCCAGCAGGGATGGGGGGGGGGGGGCAGCAGTTTACAGGGGAGCAGGGGAGCTGCACTAGTGAGGTGCCTGTCCGGGCCCCAAGGCCAGTGCAAGCAGGAGCAGACCATGTTTGTTACAGGGCTTGAGCGAGGGGCTCTGACGCTGAGGCTCTCCTGCAGAGCCTCTTCCCCTACTACCAGATACAATCAGGATGCAGAGCACCCTGCCTGCAGCAAGGAGAGATGTCGGGAATGAAGGCAGAGAATGGGAACTGGAAAGGCTCCATCATACTCAGCCTCTACTGCCGGCTTTGAGAAAAGGGAGCGATACATGAATGTCTTTTGCCGAAAGATTTCACCGCTGGACCTTGTGGGAGGTTCGGGTACCAAGCTCCCTCTTGGCGAGCACTGTGAGTTCGATCCCTGGTGCTTTATATAAATAAACAATCCTGTGTGCCATGCACAGGTCCTGGTGGCTCTGTTTTCTGGGGCCCCAACACCCCCCAACGGAGAGTATGTTTCACAGAGCACTTCACTTTGGGGTGTGCGAGCACCACAAGTGAAGTCTGAGCCTCCCCAAGTACCACACCTGAAATATGGCTAAGCACCAGCCACCCAGCACATCCCTACTCCCAGCAACGTGCAAACGCCACATCTGAGTGTGTCGCCTCTGCTGCGTCACGGCATCCCAGTGACAGCAGAAAGGAAGGGAAGGGGAGAAGAGATTCGGCTGCTGAGACATGAAGACAAAACCCTGACTGTGGGGCTGGAATGGGTTGGGTGCTTGCCTTGCATGCAGCTGACCCAGGTTTGATCCCATGTGGTCCCCCAAGCCCTGCCAGGAGCACTGGACCGGGAGTGATCCAGAAAACAAAAAACAACAATAAAACAACTTGTCTGTGAACTTAAATTCAAAACCTTCGGTCTGGTCTTTGAGAGCATCAGCCTTGCAAAGCCCCTTATATCCCCACCCCGCCCCACTCATGTCAGGCTCTGGGGTCTTGGCCCCGACCCCCAGAAGTGTACCCGCATATACTCAACCTCCAGGCTTTTGTGCGTGCCAAACCCATGACCCTCTCCTCCCTGTGTACATGGCCCTTTACCCCCACTTTGAGCCTTCATCGCCCAGGACAGAGGGAATGAGAAATGCCAGGGATGGGGCTTCCTATTAACGCTCTGGGCCCCAAAGCATGCCGGTAGGGACCCTGGAAGGCAGGAGGAGGCTGCTCGTCTGTGATGCTGCCGCCCCAGACTATGGTACCCACAAACTCGCCTTCATGACCATATAGTCCATTCAGTTGGACTGTCCCACTCGGCCCTTAGTCCACTCATTCTTTGTGGCCCCGGACATAAACTACCCCTTCATTCAAATGTGTTTTGCCCTTGATTCAATTAGTTCTGGAGCCAGAAATACCACAGTCCCCTCTGACAGCCACTTCCTGCTCCTCCTCTCCTTCCCAGAGCCAGCTCAGGTGTTCCCACCACCAGGCAGCCCTTCCCAAGCTGGGAAGAGACCCCAGACTTTGTTGACGAGATCTCCTAACTGAGCCCTCTTGAGACAGAAGGGTCCCAGCAACCCCCAAAACCAGCTTCGTCCACACGAGGAGCTAATGTGGGACTCTTGGGACATGCCAGAGAGCAGGAAGCAGGAGAGGAAGGGAAGAAACCATGAAGCGATGGACTGGGGCCAGGTGGTGTAGACGTGCCCAGGTGATGTAGACCTGCCTAGGTGGTATAGACCTGCCCAGGCTCGGTGAAGACCTGCTCTTAGGGTGCTCTGGAGTGCAGGTTCCTGCCTCAGACTCCCCAGCCTCCAGACCCAGGGACTCCTCCAAGCCCCGCCAGCCCTTAGCTCAGGGAAAGTTAATCCTTCAGTGTACACGTCAACAGCGTGGGTTGCGCCACAGCCCTGCTGCCTGCACAGTGCTTTATTTCACGTCATTAGTGGGCTCCCCTTCCCCGGGAACAGTCCTGCAGGCACGGGCAGGACCCTCCTGTGAAGAGAGCTGGGCTGGCCTCAGGCACTTCCTGTCCTGTCCTCCCCAGCAGAAGGTGTGGGTGCTGGGTCCCAACACTGGGTCCCCTCTCTTCTCATCTAGCTGACTTCCTCATGCTCACCCTCAGGGCCTGTCCAACCTGAAGGGCCCCTAATTGGGGTGACATTGGACAGCAGGTCCTGTGGCTGTGATATTTAAATCAGAGGAACCCCGTGTGGGAGGGTGGGGAGGTGACTGTGCCCACAGGAACCTGCTGCGTCTGGGAGGTGCCATGGCTGCAGTTCCACTTCACGGCTCTCCTCCCCACCTCACCCCCAGCCCCCCAGCCCCCCAGCACAGCCGGTCCTCTGATGTCTGACCTTCAAATCTAGGACAGCTCTGGCCGGCGGGAGACAGCTGGAAGGCGCTTTTCCAGGAGACGAGCTGACTTATTTTTTTGTTTCACTTGGCCAATTGCGGAGCGAATTAATTAAGGGAAGCAGTCAGAAGGAGCACTTGCAGATTCCTCTGTGCCAGCTTCAGCATGGCCTATGGCCAGCACCTTTAGGTGGACCTCGGGTGGGGGTGCATGAGTGGGTGCTCTGGAATGAGACAGAACAAACTGAGTCCCCGTCTCCGTCCTGCTGCAGCAGCTTAGCTGGGGTGCTTTGTGCAAGACCCTCGCCTGATCAGGAGAGTGACGGGTGGCTGGTCTCGGGACCCCCCTTCTTACCGCCTCCTGCATGAATGGGCCAGATCAATAGACAGTTACAGAGGTGCGCACGGTTGAATGGAGAGATGTGTGTCTCTGGACACCGAGGGCACCACAGTCAGGCAGCGACGCTGTTGGTTCAAGTGTGTTTAGATGATAAGTGTGTGCTTCACTTTGACTTGTCCCAGCATCTCCCAATTTCCTGTGCCTGGTCCCTTTTGGTAGTTCCTGTGACCCCTCTGACCTCTGAGGATGGTTCAGTTTGCAACCCCCAGGCCTGTCGGATCCTCTCTGGTGAAAGGCATGGCAAGAGCGAGGGCGATAGTTCCTGTGCGTGCTCTGTGTCTGCGCTTAACCACGCCATTCGCACCCGAAGAGCTGGGACTCCACTGGCACCCCTGAAGGGCTTGCATGAGTGTCTGTACAGTTTCCTTATCCTTCGTGCATTTAGGGTCCTGCTGAGAAAGGAGTTGGAGGTGTGTGGTAGAGTTGATGAAGATTATTCTTCAAGGTGCTTGTCAAAGCTATTGCTTTGGTTGCTGTTGTTATTTTGGGGGTGTGGGGGGGTACACCCATTGGTGCTCAGGGTTTATTCCTGGCTCTGTACTCAGAGATCATACCTGGCAAGCTTGGGATACCATATCCATATATGCCAGTGATCAAACCCAGGATGGCTACATGCACGCACGTGCCCTAGAGGCTGTACTATCTATGGCTTTGCCTGCACATGATTGCATTTTAGAGATGGAAGCTAAATTCACTTTACTGGATGGCTGCTTTGTGGGGGAACATCCGTGATTGGCCTTTTGTTCTCCACAGACAGCGTCCAGGATCTGGTTCTTTCTGTTCTGTTATTGTTTTGCTTTGTGGAGGATTGAGGACAAGGGCCAGGGTCATGAGGGATGAAGAGAAATAAAGTCATTCCACAAAATATAGCCAAATTCAGTCATGTGTACAGGGTTTATACAGCTAACTGGTTCCAGATTTCAGGCAAGCTCTGAAACAAGATTTGGTTGGGGATGGGAGGCCCCAGGAGAGAAGACACAAGAAAAGGTTTTGTCCCCAAGCAGGAGCAAGCCCGGACCGCGGGAGGTTTTCCAAAACGTGCCAGCTTCTCTGAGGGCGACACATTTTTATTTTTTAATTAAAGAGGTGACATTGATGCATGCTGACACACAGACCCGAGTCACCTGTTACCGTCTGGGGCTCGGCCGAGCCCGCTGCTCATTTTTATACTGCCTGCAAGCTAAAAATGGTTTTTATAATTTGAGGCGTTGGAAAGAAATTAAAGGAATATTTTGTGACATGTGAAAATGATATAAAATTCACATTTCTGTGGCCCTCAATAAAATCGCTTGGAACATGATGGCCTGCATTTGTTTGTGACTTGTTTATAGCTGGGTTAGGCTGCAGCGCTAAGGGGTTGAACCTCCCAGAGGCGGCTCTCAGGTGACGTCACCTGGGAGACAGACTAAGATATCTCTCATAGATGCTGGCAATGGCCTCGGGATCTTGCGAGTAGGAAAACTGGTTGAATTTGTGAACCTCAGTCTCTGGCCACTCCATCCTGTTTCACATGCTCTGACACCTGCAGTGCCCTGTGGCTTCCATCTTTGCCCGTAAGAGAGCTGGTCCCGCTGCTCTAACACAGCAATGGCACCTTCACCTGGTCTTTCCAGTCTTCTCATCTCATTCTGCAGATTTGTGGTTCCAAAGCACTGACCAACTCTCTCTCTCTCTCTCTCTCTCTCTCTCTCTCTCTTATGTCTTTGTCTCTCTCTTCTCTATCCTCTCTCTCTCCTCCTCTCTTCCCCTCTCCTCTCTCTCCTCCCCCTCCTCTCTCTCCTTCCCTCTTCTCTCTCCCCTCCCTCTCCTCTCTCCCCTCCTCTCTCCTCTCTCCACTGTTTTTTCCTCCCCCTTCCCTCTCCTCTCTCTCCACTTTCCCCTCTCTTTCATTGTCCTCTTTCCCTCTCTCTCCTGTCTCTCCTCTCTCCTCTCTCCTTTCTCCCTCTCTCTCCCTTCTCTCTCTCCTCTGTCTTTCTATCTCTCTCTTTATCAATAGATTGTGCTGCTGTTAAGGATCTTTTTCCTAGCTTACCAGAAAGCCATCTTCTAGCTGTATCCTCACCTGGGGTGGTGGGCAGGGAAGAACAGGATAGAAAGAGAAAATGAGGTAGGTGAGAGGCAGGGAGGGAGAAGGGAGAAACAGTTCTTCTGATAAGGACAGACACCCCACTGAGGCCTCCTTCCCTGCAGACGCATGTCACCTCTGAACACTGGAACATGGAGGGGTGAATTCATGAATTGGGAATGTTTTGTATCCCCCCACATATGAATTGGGGGGATACAAAACATTCAGTCTGCTCTAGTCACACCTCCACAATTTCCTGGTTGGGGAGGGGCAGCTCTTCCTGCTGGTCCTGACTGCTTCCACCTGGAGAATCCTGTTTTTGCGCCCAACCAAGAAAGAACCCTGCTCTTTCTTGGTGGGGAGCTTAGCGCTGTAATCGGGGCAGGGGTATAGAGCTGCAACCAGGATGGGGGCATAGCGCTGCAACTTGCTGCCCACGGCTGTTTGCAAACCCAGCTCAGATGCGGGCCCTACTGTCAGTCCAGCTGCAGGACAAAACCACCACTCAGGATTTCCAGCTACTCCCTCCAAGACACAAAGCCACTTGTATCACTTGTATCACTTGTCTTCCCATTGTTCATCGATTTGCTTGAGCAGGCACCAGTAACATCTCCATGCATCCTGTTGTGTGCTAGTGTAGCCCAAGGGCATCTGCTCGCTCCAGGAAGAGCCTCAAACCATTTCTTCAGGTCATGGGAATGAGGTCTATAATTGTTACTGGTTTTTGGCATATGAAAACGACACGGGTAGCTTGCCCGGCTCTGCTGTGCAGGTGAGATACTCTTGTAGTAGCCTCTCATCTCATGCATTTATTGATGAACTGTGGTGGCTGCAAAGCAACCTAGCGCAATGGGGAAAAATCGGCTTTTCTACTGGGTGGAGCTCTGACGAGCTGTGGAGTCTGGATGTTGAAAATGGAGGCCGTCATGGTGTGGGAGTTCCTCTGGCTTCTTGCGAGGCTCTGCTGGGACGGTGGGGCAGGGCTAGAACCTGCCTTCCCTCCTGGGTGCCTCATGATCAGCTAGGCACAGGGAGAGCTGGTAGCAGCTCTGCCCCATGTATCTGAGTGTCTGGATCAGGCATACCTGGGCTTGAAATAGACGCTGTAGACGGGACTTTGACAAGCAGGACTTGTGATCAGCTCTTCTGCTGGGTGGAGCTCTGACAAGCTGTGGAGTCCGGACACAAGCCCAAAGGTCTGGTAAATTGTGTGTCCCTGGATCTCCCATAAATAAAAGGTTTCTGGGCACCTCAAGTTTGAGGCACCCCAGAGGTGAGATGGGGCACTCCGGGCCCACTGATCCCTCCTGTTGTCATCAGCTAACAGTCAGTCATGGTCATGTCAACTATGGCATTTCCACTTGGTAGTTTGCTCACGCTCCAGAGCCCTCCCTTGCCAGGTGTTAAATGTCAGGATCCTGAAATGTGTCCCCATTCAATATACTCTCCCTTCCTCCATCTCATGTCCCAGCATCCCCTGCCTTGCCCAGAATATTTGTATTTATTCTTGCTTCTCCTTACTAAGTGGACACGACATGTTCCAATCCCAGTTCTCCAGGGTCCAACCCTAAGTATCACCCTCACAGCAGCTGCGGAAATAAGGGAAGCTTAGGAGGAGAGAATCATTCTCCCTTAGGAGTCCTAGGGGCTTGGGGGTTTAGAGTTCCCCAAGGGAAGAATGTGACCTCCTTCTGTGGAGAAGGAGTTAGCTCTAAGCCCTCAGTTCAATGGCAGGTGAGAGTGAAGGACGTCAGCAGCCAAATTTTGGAAGAAGAGTATGGACAAGTCCCGCCCTGTCTCAAGTTATGAGTTTTCCTAACAAAGCCCCTGTCCTTGGTACAACAAACTGACCTTGACTGGACAGCTCCACATAGAAACCTCTAACGGTTGGTTGGGTGACCACCTTGCATTGAGGTCAGACAACTGTCCCCCACCCCCAATCTTCCCAACTGTTGGGCTCCTTCTTGACATAATCAGTCCAGGAGTGAGTCATAGCCTCCATCCTTTAAGCCTGTTTTCCCTATCCCAACTCTAGCATTCAAGTGCTCCAAGAAATAGACACCAAGACAGGCACACAAAAGATCTATTGACAAAACACCTGAAGGCAGCTTTGATAGAGACTTTGGGCCATGATGCAGGAGATTCAGGGAGTGTGTGAGTGTCAACAGGGTTCTAATAGGTCCTGACCAGGACCAGGGGGGGTTCCTGAGTAGGGCTGCAGCTGATCTAGGCTGTGTTGAGTCTCTGACTGTAAGAGCACTGGGCAATGATGTACGGAAGCTAAGATGGGGTAGTGGAGGCTATCAGTCAACTGAACCCCACTGTAGCCTATCTGCAACCCACACATATCTAGGCTTTCTCTTAAATTTTATTTTTATTTAACTAAAATAATTTAAAAATATTTATTCATTGAATCACAGTGAGATACATAGTTACAAAGTTGGTCATGATTTTTAAGTAATGTAATGTTTCGAGTCATATAATGTTTTAAATCATGTAATGGATTTTAGTCCTACTATGCTTCAGTCATACTAAATCATATAATGGGTTTCAGTCATACTATGTTCCAACACCTGTTCCTTCACCAGGGTACATTTTCCCACCACCAATGTTCCCGGTTTTCCTCCTGTCCTACCCCCATGGCAGACATTTTTCTTCTCTCTCTCTCTTTTTTTCTCTCTCTCTCTCTCTCAATTCCTGTCTAAAATGATCATTTCCAATTATTATTGTTGTTGGGGCTCAGTAGGGTCCCCAACAGATCTTGGGGTTTGGCAGGTCCCCAGTCACTTTCAGGGCTGGCAATCATTCTCCCTGACCATGGACCAAGGAACAAGACCACCCACAGCCTTGAAAGTCTAAAGCTCTATTTAATCTCTCATCACCCCCTCACTCCACCTACTCCACCCACACCACACACATACCAAGTTTGATTGAGATATACACTTTATAAAAAGTTGGGGGGAAGGGACTACAAGAGGTAATGGACTTTAATCCCGAAACAATGAGGTGATACAAAGTTCTTTCTATGAGGGGGGGCAAACTATCAGGGTACTTCCACCAAGAGATGAATATTGTCCTGGGACTATAGACCTGTCTGGGGGTAAGGGTGGAACCCCGGTGTATTGTTTTTCTCCTTTTCCTTATCTGGTAAACAATCATTTAAATAACATTTCCAGCCATTTTTGTATAAACACAGTAAGAGAGACAGACATTTGTCTACATTGGGATATGAATTTATAGAGTGACTATTCTTGGAGACATCTTGCCAGGCTACATTCCTCTGCCTGGTGGTTTTATTCCTAATCCCCACAGGGTCCTTTCAATCTCTTTTGGTCATGACAGAGTTGTTCCATGACTATGCTCTTAGCTTATAATATTGCTCAGGATATTTAATTCGTCCCATGTAGAGGCCATGGTAGCTTACTCACGGCTTGCCCTGGGTCCATTCAATCATGTGATGGGACCCTCCTTTTGGGGTGTAAGGAATTAGAGTCAATCTAAAGGCAACTGAGGTTTTAATTTAGGAAATATGATGGATGCCCAGGAGTAACTAATCCAGAGTTAATTAACTCCTATATCACAAATGTATAGCCTTAATTGTCTTCCTTTGTCTATACAAAAAACTCTTATACTAGCATAAGAATATGTAAAGGGCATACAGGGAAGAGAGAAACAACCTTTCATTTATAATACAAAACCCAGGGCTTGCAAGTAGGAAACAGAGGACTGTGAACAAAAGGTAATCTAACAATAGTTATACTGGTCCTTCTCTATCCTAACTGCCCTTCACCCCTCACACACTTGTCTCAAGTTTCCACCATTGATCTAGCTAGTTCTTCTGGCCCCTGTTTTTCATGGCCTTGGATATTAGTCTCATACTATATATTTTTATATCCCACAAGTGAATACAGTCATTCTATATCTGTCCCTCTCCTTTTGAACCATTTCACTTAGCATGATACTCTACACAGGTTCTCTTAAAAGGAGTCCCTGCCACCATGGTATTACCATTGGCTTGCTTCACCTTCAACTCATGTCATGGAAATTCATTTAATTTACCAACCATAAAGACAGGCAAAGACATGGAGTCAGAAAAAAAACCCAATCAAGGGGGCCGGAGTGATAGCCCAGAGGGTAGGGCGTTTGCCTTGCACGCAGCTGGCCCATGCCAGTCTGGGTTCAATCCCCGGCATCCCATATGGTCCCCCGAGCACCGCCAGGAGTAATTCCTGAGTGCAGAGCCAGGAGAAACCCCTGAGCATTGCCGGGTATGACCCAAAAAGAAAAAAAACCCAATCAAGTCTTATTTTAAAATCTGTTGTAAGCGGAGTTCCTGTCAAAAAAGAAAAAGAGAAGAGAATGAGGAATTCAATTAGGCATTGAATCATGATTTCTTGGATGAAATGATATGCAAGCTAGTTGGTGAGATGTGTATGGTGGACTCAAATCAGATAAATAACACAGGTAATGGTGTAGCTTGCACCCTCAGGGCCTAGTGTTATGAACCCAACTCCATCTGAAGGCATTAACTGGGAACCCTTCCAGTGTTATATTAAATTGTACACAAGAGGAATTCCCTAGACAATTGTGGTTATAAGTCTCTGGTGCCCAGGACACCCTCTGGGCCCTAACATCTTAAAATGGGGGTCATAGCCCCAGATGGGGTTGCATGGCTGAATGCTGAAGCTGAGAAAAGGTTGGCAACAGTAAAAGAAGCCTAAAGGTACAATGACCAGAAATTAATTCCAGCTCAGCCATGTTGTGAATCTGAGGTGTTTCTGACTGCACTCAACCAAAATGTTTGAGTGTCTCAGATGGAAAGGAGTTATGATAGAAAAGGCTTAGGAACCCCCCGTAGGGGTCGGGCAGATAGCACAGCAGATAACGCTCTTGGCTTGCACTTGGCAGACCTGAGTTTGAACCCTGGCACCCCCTATGGTCCCTCGAGTCTGTCAGGAGTGATCCCTGATGCAGAACCAGGAGTCAGCCCTGAACAAAGCCTGGTGTAGCCCCCAAACAAGACAAAAGAACCCCACCGTAGGCACCACACATCTGCCACCATGATAACTAGAGCAGGCACGAACCCTGGCCCTCTCTAAGTGAGGCAGCCGGCCTAGAGTGAAGATCTAAATTCTCTGGGGAAGAGGGAAAAAAAGATCCCTTAGTGAAAGGGGTCTTTAGCAGCCCTGACTGTCAGAAATTAAGTACTGAAGTAAAGAAGTCAATTAAACCCACAGTATGAGTATGTGTGTGCTAAATTTATGAATGATCTGTGCCTATTCGGTATTTGCAGGGTCTGTGATATGTTAAGAGAATTTGGCATATCTGAGGTTACGTTGTAAATATGTAATTTAGTCATTGATTTTAGACTTGAGATTTTAAATTAAAAGTTGTAAGAGAATTTGATTAGTTTTGTAAACAGCATTGGAATGTTTATAAGAACCTGAGATTCACCGCGTTTGTGGTTATGATAAATTTACAAGAGGATTTTAAGTGCTTGGAGAGATTCTGCTTATTAGGTCAGGCAAAATGCTTGGAGTGAGAACAGGATGTGTCAAACGTATAAGGGTACTCCCAGTGCTGACAGGAACCTAAATTAATTGGAAATGACAGTGTTTAAGGAAATTTTTATTTACAATTTAGATAATAAAACTTGAAATTAAACATCAAGACTTTTGGGTAAATTGCCTTTTTGATTTGTTATTGTTTTGTTTTGGGCCATGCCTGGTAGTGCTCGGGCTTCCTCCTGACTCTGCTCAGGGAACACTGCTGGCCAGTGTCAGAGGACCATATAAGGTGCTGGGAATCAAACTCAAGTTGGCCACACTCAAGGTATGTACCTTAAGTGAGATACAAGGTACAAGAGATACCTAGTAATATCTCTCTAGCCCCTCAGTGTTTAAATTTGTTAAGCTTGTTACACATTTTTCTGCTCAGTGATCTGATCCAGATCACTAAGAGCTGACTCAGGCTGATTCTCTCTGAAACCCAGGAGGGAATGCTAGATCCTGAATCCTAGCATGGGTGTGTGGACAAACACAACACCTCCTGGGTATCCTGAAGATGTGAGACCACCCCGGACACTCCCCACCTTTCCTGCTCTTCACAGCCCAACAGCTCCCGGTTTCCTAAACCACTGTCATACCAAGAGTTCTGCCCGCCTGACTCACACCCCTGGGCTTAGCATCACCCCTTACTGTGCTCCTCAACCCCCTCTTAGGAGTCTTCCATCTTTCTCTCCCCCCCTCCTCCCTCCCTCCCCTCCCTCCCTCCCTCCCCCTCCCTCCTCCCTCCCTCCCTCCCCCCTCCCTCCCTCCCTCCCTCCCTCCTCCCTCCCCTCCTCCCTTCCTTCCTTCCTTCCTTCCTTCCTTCCTTCCTTCCTTCCTTCCTTCCTTCCTTCCTTCCTTCCTTCCTTCCTTCCTTCCTTCCTTCCTTCCTTCCTTTCTCACCTGGTGATGCTCAGGTCAGGTATTACTCCTGGCTCTACACTCAGGAATCACTCCTTGCAGTGCTCGGAGAACCATATGGGGCTGCAAGGACCAAACCCAGGTCAGCTGCATGCAAGACAAATGCCCTCCCTACTGTCCTCCCTCCTCCTCCTCCTCCTCCTCCTCCTCCTCCTCTCTCTCTCCTCCTCCTCTTCTCTCTCTCTCTCTCTCTCTCTCTCTCTCTCTCTCTCTTGCGTCACACCCAGCGATGCTCAGGGAGTTACTCCAGGCTTTTCGCTCAGGAACTACTCAGGGAGACCACATGGGATGCCGGGATGGAACCCTGGTTGACCACGTGCAGGGCAAATGCCCCTACCCGCTGTGCTATCCCTCCGGCCCCTCTCCGCCTCTCTTCCATGAGGATAATTGCACTGAGGAATAGGGCGCTACAGCCTGTCAGGTCCTGTCTGCTCACAGACACTGATCCCCTTTCCCCTCCCCCTCCCTGCTCCCCACTCTGGCTGCCAGGTTCTGAGGCCCATCCCAGGGTTACCAGCTGTTTTCCCTGTCTAGTGCGGCAGTGTTGCCTCTGGCGGTCCTGCTCCTGGAGACTGCATTAGTGCTCACTGGCGAGCAGTGGAGGGCCTCAGACTCCCCTGACCACCCTTCTCCTGCTGACTGTGAGTGACAGGTCAGAGGGCAAATGATCCTTTCCTTTTAACTCAGCAAGGCGGGCTCTGTCTCTGCCATTTGTTTCCCTCAAGGCATTGAGGGGCCTTGACTGAAGGTCAAAGGAAGCAGCAGAGAGCTAAAGGAAGATAGGAGTTAACGTTGTTTGCGTAGAATGTGGGAACAGCCAGCTTGGCCCAGCGTTTCCCAGGTCCAGACTTATTGCGTTGGCCTTTCTGGTCCTGGCTTTCTTGGCATTTGATAAGGTGTTGGAGACCCTCTTACCCTGCAAAGTCCTGCTGGGTTTAATCTGAGGAACCCACAGAGAACACAGTGGTGACCGCAGTCTTGTGGTCCCCAGTGGACAATGTCCACCAAATGCAGTCTGCAGCAGCAGCAACCTCGGGTCACTCCAGGACAGAGGACCAGGGTCTGACAAGACATGGAACTTGCATCCATCTCTCCCTGCCTTCTCCCTTCTCAGCAACATCTTCTCACAAAAGGTTTCAAAAGTTCAAATAAATTTGTCAAATTCTTCTTTTTAAAAATCTTTATTTAAACACTGAACTATAAAGTTGTTCGCAATACAGTAGTTTCAATATTCAGCGTTTCACCACCAATGTGCCCTTAAAGTCACCAAGGTCCCCAGTTTTCCACCCACCCCCCAAGCTTGATCCTTTAGCAGGTACTGATTATTCTACTTTATATTGCTTATTACAATATAATGTATCTCGTAACGATGGTGTTTCCGTATTGTAAGAGTCGCACGCTCCAGGAACTCCAACAACTTTAACGGGGTAATGAAGATGGAGTAAAATTTTTAACTGTATGTTGGATTTGGGTTATGGGGTGACTGCTGGCCTTCCTGTAGTATGAGTTCGGGGAGGGATTTCACCAATCCCGACTCGGTGAACACCTGGAGATTTCAGTCACAAAACCCATGTACCTTAGTTTTCCATCAACTTAGTTTTTGGGGCGGAGCTCGCCCAAGCAGTGGAGTCCGGCCTTGAGCATGGTGGTGATTGTGGAATGTGAAGGTTTTCAGCTGCTGGGATGGGTCAGATCCAAACCCGTCCCTCTTTGAATTGCCCAATTAATTCAGCCTAGTGGACAGGGGGCATCTCTGCACATTATTGGTCTCTTTCGAGATTTATATGAGTCTCTGGACCATGGCCTGTGAATGAGCTTCTTTACTGTGGTCTCAGATCTCCTTCTTGGAGGTTTGCTTATGGGTTTCTGGAATGTGGTTAATAAGTGACCTTGTATGGTTGAGCCGGAGGAGGTTTGTGGGTGTGGTCCCCACATACCTAACTTGGGTGGTCTAACTTCTCCGGGAGACTTGGGGAGTCTAACTTCTCCTGGAGTGGTCGGGGACTGGTCAAGGCACTGCGGTGATTTTGTTACCAGGAAGCTGGAGTGCGCCCGCCCCGCCAGCACTGCCGCACCTTCTGGGATTCAGCCACCACGGCCGTCGCACACCAGGTCTGGATTGGGACCAGAACCAGGGCTGCTGCCATTCTTGATCTGGGCGCTCCAGGTGTGAGACTGGGCCCTCCTGGATCTCCAGACAGTTGTTGCTCAGGGAAACCTCTGTTGCTTACTGAGCTCGGCATGGGCTGTTCGTGGCGGTTTGACCTGCTGGCACCGAATCTCCAGGAGCCAGAGCGCCTCGGTAGCTCAACTCCTGCACTCGAAGTGGTATTGAGTTGGACCCAGAATGCCGTTTTCAGTCTTTTCTAAATTCTGTCGCCACGCCTAGTGCTGAAAGTCGTCGGGCCAATAACCGTGGGTCCTGTTTCCCTCACCCCAACGCTACCCACTCCTGGCTGCCTCCAGCCGGTCTCATTTAATGGCTCTCCCAAGTCAGGACTTCCATAGGAGCCCCACACTCACTCAGAAAGGTTTTGTGGGGCCAGGAGTGATAGTTCACCAGGTAGGGACGTTTGCCTTGCATGCGGCTGACTGGGATTTGATCCTTGGCATCCCATATGGGCCCCACGCGAGCCAGGAGTAATTTCTGAGCACAGAGGCAGGAGCAGAAACCCAAGAGCAAACCAAAAAAAAAAAAAAAAAAAATAGGGAGGGGGAGGGAACCGGGGACGTTGGTGGTGGGAGATGGGCACTGGTGGAGGGATGGGTGCTGGAAAACTGTATGAGCAAAACCCAAATATGAACTTTTTAATTGTATATCTTTGTAAGTGTAAAAATAAAAAATTAAAAAAAAAAGGTTTTGGCCTTACCTGCTGCTCAGGGCGCTGAAAGCTGCTATTTCTGCGCCAGCTCCAGCGCGTGCTGCTGTGTCGCAGCCATCTTACCACCCCTCCAAGTTTTTTTGTTTTTTGCTTTTTTGGGTCACACCCAGCAATGCTCATGAATTACTTCTGACTGTGCTCAGGGACCATATGGGATGCTGAGGATAGAACCCTGGTCGGACACCTGCAAGACAAATGCCCTACCTATTGTACTATCTACTCCAGCAACCCCCCAATTTTTTTTGCTTTTTGGGGTCACACCCGGCAGTGCTCAGGGGTTACTCCTGGCTCTGCTCTGCACTCAGGAATTACTCCTGGCGGTTCGGGGGACCATATGGGATGCTGGGGGGGGGGGTGGGGCAGAGTGATAGTCCAGCGGGTGGGCGTTTGCCTTGCACGCCGTTTGCCTGTGCCGGCCCAGGTTCGATTCCTGGCATCCCATATGGTCCCCTGAGGACCACCAGGAGTAATTCCTGAGTGCAGAGTCAGGAGAAACCCCTGAGCATTACCAGGTGTGACCCAAAAAAAAAAAAAAAAAAAACATGGGATGCGGGGATCGAACCCAGGCCGGCACAGACCAACTGTGAGCAAGGCAAACACCCTACCCACTGGGCTATCGCTCCAGCCCCCAATTTTTTAAAATTCTAAAGTGGCTCCTCTCATCACTGCTACAGTGAACATCCAGACTTCTTTGTTTGCTCATAACCAGCCCCGGTCCATCTGTGCCGACGCTGCTTATTTGGAGGTGCGTTTCAAAACATAAAAGCAATATGCTTTACCCAGAACCCACTTCAAGACGTGTATCATTAAACCAGAACTTCGTATTTGTTTATAGTTCTCCTGGAAGGTAAATGCTCATGTAATCAAACACACAGCTCTTTAATGCACTCCTCAGTGGGTGTTGCCAGATTTACCCACCTGTGTAACCCAAACCTTCGTCAAGAGATAGAACAGTTGTGTCTCTGTAACCAATACACGGTCAGATGTTAATTATGTTCACTAAACCGCCATGAAAGCCTTTTCCTTCAGAGGACACAGGGAGTTAGCGTCCAAGCAGCAGCTTCCCTGGTGACCTCCCTCTGTCAGCCCCACTGCCAAGATCTCCACCCAAGATGCTTCTGAACTTTTCCCTTGGAGCTCAGTCTTGCCTGTTCTGGGACATCCTACCCACTGGGCTGGTGTGGGAAAGGCCTGCGGTCAAGGCAGTGACTCCTCCATGCTCTGGCTTAGTCCAAGCATCTGTTTCTTCTTTCGACTAGGATGCAGCCACACGATTGCGTACTCAGTTCCCCGTTTCTGTCTGCTGTGAGTAAAGCTGCTCTGAATTGCTTTTTAACAATGATTGTCTGGGCCATATTTTTTTAAATTATAGTTTTGGTATGATAGTATAGTTTGTAAGATGGTTGCGATCGTGTTAAAGTATATGGTTTCGGTATACAAATTTACTGTACTCTCATGCATTTTTATTTGCCTTATATAAATACCAAAGACTGGGTTTGCTGGTTCAGAGGAGAGATTTATAGAGGAGGCCCGGGGCTGGCTGGCAGCAGGACCTACCAAGAACCAGCCCCTCCCCTCCTACCTTTGCCAGGCAGATGCCAGTCTGCCAGGACCATTCTGCTTCCTATGTGGTGAACCCTCACTGGGGGCCTCCTGTCCCTGTCACCTGGCCTTGGTTAGGACCATCCAACTACACTTCAGTCTGGCACTGAGGAAGGTCTGGGAGGCACCGCCTTTTACTCCAGGGAGCCCCTGTTTTCTTGTAAATGTTCCTCTTCTGCCCAGGGAGCCTCCAGGCACCCCTGCATCAAATGATGGGCTTGGAAGCACACAGTAACATTGGTCACACTCGCCTCCAAATTGATACCCAGCCCTGAGTGAGCACAAGTGTTCCATGGGCAGATTTGGCCACGCAAGCACTAGCATTGCACGTCACTGCCCTGTTCAGAGTAGCTGGGGCAGGGGCTGGAGAGACAGACAGGGGGGTAGTCAGTTGTATTGCATGTGGCTGACAACACCCCAAACCTCCAACACCCCATATGGCCATCAGAAGTGATCCCTGAGTGCAGTCAGGAGAGAGTCCTGAGCACAGCTGAGTGTGACTCAGAAACAAACCCAATCAGAATAGCTGGGCAGGTGCTCTGAGGCCGGGGAGACCCTCTAGGCCTGGCCCTGAACAATGCAGGCAGAATCCTCCCGGCTACCCTGGATCCCCATGAGAGGGTCCTCTAGGGGTCCCAAGGGATCTCGGCCCTTTCCCTCCTCTGTGATCACACAGAGGATTGAGGTATACTTATAAAACTAAAGAAAAAACTAAATAAACTTTTTTTTATCAATATCCAGGTACCACATGGTCCCCAAGCAAGACCAGGTACAACTCTGGAGGCCCCTGAGCTCCCTGGGGTGACCCTGGTGGCTTTGGAACTCCAGGGCCTGTGCGGCACTGAACCACCAGCCCAGAAGGCCATGTTGGCCCTGGATTCCCTAACACCGCCTGGGAATATTAACACCCCTCTCCCCAAAAAAAAAACAAAGAATAAAGTGTGGGGGCCGGAGGCGATAGCCCAGCGGGTAGGGCGTTTGCTTTGCACGCGGCCGGCTTATGCCGCCCAGGTCCGATCCCCGGCATCCCATATGGTCCCCCGAGCACCGCCAGGAGTAATTCCTGAGTGCAGAGCCAGGGGAAACCCTCTGAGCATTGCTGGGTGTGACCCAAAAAGCAAAAAAAAAAAAAAAAAAATAAAAGTGTGGACTCTACTTGAGATACTGTGTTCTTGCCTCAACTACACTGTCAACACTTCTAGTTGCCACCATAATGAGAAACATCAGCTATAAAACAGAGAAGAAGGGGGCCGGAGCGATAACACAGCGGGTAGGGCGTTTGTCTTGCACACAGCTGACCCGGGTTCAATCTCTGGTATCCCATATGGTCCCGAGCATCATCAGGAGTGATTCCTGAGTGAAGAGCCAGGAGTAACCCCTGAGCATAGTCAGGATTGACCCAGGTTCGATCCCTGGTGTCCCAGGTGGTCCCCTGAGCACCGCCAAGAGTGATTCCTGAGAGAAGAGCCAGGAGTAACCCCTGAGTATAGCCAGGTGTGACCCAAAAGAAAAACAAAACAAAACAAAGAAGCCTCCACTGAGCTCCTTCTGTCTGTAACAACTTGAACTCCACGCCCGCATGAGACATGGGCTTCTGAACCTCTGTGTCAGTCTCTAAAGAGGGGTACAGATGGTGGGTGTTCCTGCAGCGAGCCCAGCTAGGTGGGAGCCCCTCCCATCTCGGAAGGCATTGCTCCCCATTCTCAGCAGCCTTTGTGTGAGCTGATGGGAGGGTGAGAGCACATGGGCCGCCTTCCCTCCGTTATGGAGGAGGCCATGAGGCTGAAGGCAGGGACTGGCCTGCTACATGCCTGGCCTGAGCTGTGGCTCCACTCTCTGTGCCTGTCCAGCCGCCCGATGTTGTAATCCACAGTCAGTGTTCATTGAGCGAGAGCCTGGAGCCCAGAGGCAGGAGCGGGCTCCATGCGTCTCCACCCAGAGCCTCCTCCCCTGGCACAACAAGCTGCCCTTTGTATCTCCGTTTCTTCTTCTCTAAGTGAATATTCAGAGAACAGGGAATGTTAACAATCAAGCATTATTATTGTGAGAAAGCCATGCGTGAACACAGGTAAAGATAAATGACACCTAGCATTGAATTGAAATTCCATAGATATTAGCTATTTTGCTTCTCCAAAAGAGGCAGACAGATGGTCGGCAGGCACAGGAAAAGGTGTTCATTCACCCTGATTATTGGAAAACGCTCCTCCAAACCCCACGAGGATCAACTCCAGCCTGTGAGAAAGGTCAGTCTCCCGACAAGAAAGAACACGTGTTGGAGAGGAGAATGATGGCAGGGAAACAACTCCAAAACATGAAACCAGAAATGCCACTTGAGGGGACTTGCTCCCAGAGTACAAGACCACGCCTTTACGACATGTCTGCAACGGCCATGTCTATGCCAAGAGCAGGAACAGCCCGGTGGCCGTGGCCAGGTGAGAGGAACAGGAACAGTGTTGGGCCGGACAGGGAAAGCCCCCGTCTGCAACACAGATACACCCTGAGGCCCGAAGTGCTCTGTGCAGTGATTCAGAGAAAGCCAAGCACCGTGTGATTTCATCCATTGAGGGGCACGTTAACCAAACAGGAGGAATAAAATGAACATGAGCTTTAAGTCCCTAAGATCCCAACTGGGGCTTAGCGGAAGAAAAGGGGAGAAAGAGGGTGACGGCGGTAAAACAGGTCAAGGGGACAGTGAAGAGCAGAATGCAGCGGTCAGTGCCTGATAATGAAAACCAGGGACTGAGTGGTAATGCAGCCGGTCAGGCACTCGGCCTCCATAAGATCCCCGCAGCCCGCCAAGAGTGGCCCCTAATCACAAGGCCAGGAGTAAGTCCTGAGGATAACCAAAAGAATAACCAAGTACAACCTACATAAGTTATAAACTAGCATTGGCTCCAACAAATCCAATTAAAAATATGGTAAACATTAATTGTCCTTCTGAGATCTCGCTCTGGTCTACAGGCAGGGCCTGTGTGCTTGTCACTCTCTGTGGTCCTCTCTACCTCTACCCTGTCCCCCACAGGTGGCCTAAGGGATGTAGGTGGGACTGTTTGCACCCCAGATTATCCAGGCATCAGACACAGCCCTGAGAAGACTAGGGTCGGCTCAGCTTGGGCCTGCACGCGAGCTGCCCTCCCTATGATCTCATGAGTGGGCCTCGCTCCTGACCCCTTCTTGGAGGCCTGAGCCCCTCAGGCAGAACGACTTGGCTCCCCCATGGCAGACTGCAGCACCCCTTCTTTGCTGGAGCCTCTTGCTTCTCAAGTCTGGACACTCTTCGCTAATGATGTCCATGGGGACAGTGGGGGTCGTGCCACACAGCCCTGCCTCAGGACTTAGCCCTCAGGGAGAGCAGTTTGCCAGGAGCAGGGCAGAGGCCTGAGAGTGGGGGCTGCAGGAGCCTGGGCAGGTGCCCCCATCCCTGCCCTCCTCCCGACCTGGAAAGTGGGGACTGGCCCCGAGGCCCCTGTGACCATAGGCCTGGAATCTGAGCACTTTACACTTTACACACACTTACATGCATGCATGCATACATGTGCACACATGTATGTATGTGTGCACTTATACACATGCACAGATACACACCACACACTACACACATATACAACACATGCACACACATGCATACACATGTACACACTGGCACATGCACGTACACACATATGCACATATATAACACATATATGTAAACACACACCACACACATATGCACATATACAACACATGAAAGCACACATGCACACACATATACACACACTGACAACACATACACACTACACACATATGCACATATATAACACACACATGCATACACATGCATACACTGACACATACACACACTACACACATGTGCACATATACAACACATGCATACATACCACACACTACACACATATGCACTTACACAGCACACACATGCATATACATGCACACACATGTACACACTGACTGACACACACACCACACACTATACACATATGCACATATACAACACACATACATAATACATATGTACACACATGTACACACACTGACACATACACACCACACCACACACGTATGCACATATACAATACTTGCATACTTGCATACACATACACACATTCACACACACACGACACACACATCACACACACTGTACACAGTCTTTGACTTGAGCAGGCGCCCAAGCCCTAGGAGGTGGGAGGGCTAGAGCGAGGCCTGGGGTCTTGCATTTCACACGTTCCTGGGACAGGGGGACAGGTCCGGGGTGCCAGAGCAGAACTTCAGGCGCCCCTGTCGACCCGGAGAGGCTCTCTCTTCCCACACAGCTGGTCTCCCCTCATCTCCACTCTCCCCTCACTTCTGGAGTGAGCCAGAAACTCCAGGAGCAGCCCACAACTCAGGAGCTCAGACCTCACTGGAAATCTGTCCTGGTTCCTAGTGTGGCAGGTACAAGCCTAGATGAGGAAAATTGTGTGTGTGTGTGTGCATGTGTTATGCTTGTGTATATATGTGTCTAAGTGTGTGTATTTGTATCCTATATGTCTATATGTGTGTGGTTGTGTTGATGTGTATCTGTGTGTCTATGTGTGTATGCATTATGACTGTGTGTGCTTATGTGTGTTCCTACATGTATGAGTTTACAAGTGTGTACCTGTGTGCCTATGGGCACGTCTGTGCCTCTTTGTGCCTGTGTTGTGTGTAAATATTTCTCTGAATATGTGTTTGTGTGTTTATTGTGTCTACCTGAATGTCTATTTTTTTGTGTCTATCTTGTGTTAAGAGCAGGAAAGCTGGCAGAAACAGGGTTTTGTGGGGTACACAGTATGATGTAGACTTGTTTCTAATTGAAATATGCCCCCCTGGACCAGTGTCCCTGGGGCGTTTAACGATTCTGCAGCCCCCCCACACTGCACTGAAACCTCCCAGAGACAGAGCTTCAGGGACCCCGCTCACTGGGGGCTCTCCAGGGCTGATGTCTGGAGCCTGCTGGGTGCAACTCACCCCGAAGCAACCTGAAGTGAAAACACTCACCCAAAGCCTTAGTCTGTCCAGGACCGGCTGTGGGTTTATAGTCTCTGGGGAAGGGCAAACTCCCAGTACTTAGAGCCTAAGACCGTGCCCCCGCCCGTGTTTCCAGCTCACCCTCTTTCACGGCTTCCTCAGCAACCCGTGTCACTTACTCTAGAAATGCCAGGTCTGCCCTATTCCCTCTTTTGCTGCTGGTACTGGCCAAATTCCACAGAATTTATGCCTTCTGGGTCTGCTCCTGCCATGACTCTGACCTGTCTCCTTTGCTTCATCCTGGTGACCCCCTCACCCAAGGCAGGAACCCCAGAGAGTCTATGAGTGAGTCTAAAGGGAGCTGTGGGGCGGGGAGGGGAGTGATTCAGAGGGTGGGAGCAGGCCGCAGGTATCCTCAAACCATTGAATTTTTTGTATTCAGAGCAGGAGGATGATAATTACAGCCTGGCTTGAGCAATCTGCTATGCATCCCCCTCAGGGTGTGTGAATTGCTGTGAAATTCTTATCAAGGGGAAGCAGAAAGGGAGGCTGAAAGGGAGCTTCAAGGAAGGAGAAGAAAGGAAGAAAAGGCTTTGTAAGCTCCAAACTGAGCGGCTGTTGACCTTTGAGCCCCAGAGAAAGGAAGACATCTGAGCCTTGGGGGCCCAGGTGAGAACCCCAAACTACAGACTTCTGACTTTGGGCAAGTCCCTCCCTGACTCTGAACTAACGGAGAATCACATCACCCGGTCTGGTGCTTCCTTTCCAAAGCAGGGAGAGTACGGGTGGTGCTTGATCCTACTGCCTCCTGCCCCTCGGCCAGTGGAGGTCCAGCCGCTCCCTCTGAGGCCAGATCTCAAGCCTGAGTTACCCAGAATGGATAAACCCAACTCTGGGTGGATGAGATTATGACATAAAACGTGGCACAGGGGCTGAAGAGAGAACACAGGGGTTAAGGTGCCTCACGCGCGTGGCCAGCCCTGGTTCCATCTCTGCCACCATAGAGATCTTCAAGCACTGCTGGGAGTCCCCAGCACCCAACACGCAGGATGGCTCAGGTCATCCCTAGTCCCGCAGGACCTGAGCAGCACTGACTGCACCCCTCAGGCCCTGGCCCTTTTGTTAAACTTCTGGCTGGGTGGTTTCCCTAGAGAGCTGCAAGGGGTTTCTAGGCCCCGCCCACAGAATCTGGCTGATATCCACAGCTCAGCCTTTGGAGGCAGCCCAGAGCAGAGACCTGCCCCCCAGGCTCACCCCTGACAAAGCCTTAGGGGGTAACCACCCGGGCAGCACCAGGGGAGGACCACAGAAGGAAGAATTGGAGAGAAGCTTTAGGAGGAGGTGGAAGACTTCACCAGGGGCCTATGCTTGTACATCCTGGCAGATTGTCTGTTCATTGGAAGCATCCCTGGAAAGCTGAACTCGGATTCCCAGGGCCAAGAGCAGGGTACTTGTTGTAGGCAAAGACAGCTGACTCCATTTGAAGGTACAACTGGTACAGGGGGGCTACAAATGGGGGAAACTAAGGCCCAAAGCTTGGAAGAAAGCTGAAACAGAACCTCAGAATCCTGGGTTTTTCCTGGGTAGCTATTGCTACCCAGGAGGGGAAGCTAGAAGGCAAGACAGTTGCAACTTCAGGCGCTGAAGACCCAAGGGCTGAGAAAGAAAAACCCATCCTGGGAGTGGGTTGAAATCACCTCTAGGGGGAACTCTGCGCCTCCTGTGCCAAGCAACCCCACTTCCAAACACACCCTAAATCTCACATGACTATATCTGTCCTTTTCCTTCTGGCTAATTTCACCCAACATGATCCTCTCCATGTCCTTTCATATATATATATATACACACACACACACACACACACACACACACACACACACACACACATATATATAGGGTTAGGGTTATATATGTGTGTATATATATATTTTCTACCAATATCATATATGTATATATGTGTATATATATGTATATATGTATATATGTATATATACACACATATATGTGTATATGATATTGGTACGATAAAAAAATATCATGTTCATCAATAAATGCTGGATTTAGAGATGACTACAAGAGTATGCTACCCGCATGGCAGAGCCTGGCAAGCCTCCCCGTGTCGTGTATTTGATATGCCAAATACCAGTAACAATTATAGACCTCATTCCCATGACCTGATTGGAATGGATTGAGGCTCTTTATGTTCCTGGAGCAAGCAGGTGCCCCTTGGGCTCTACTTGCATGAGACAGGACATATGGAGATGTCACTGGTGCCCGCTCGAGCCAATCGATGATGAACGGGAAGACAGTGATACCAATATCCAAGGTCAGGCAAATCATGGATCAGGAGATGTTGTCAAAGGTGGAAATTACCATGAACATGTGGGAGTCAGAAGTTAGGTAAGACAGAGAAGGGAACAGTGTGCTAATAATTGTTGAAAGTGCTAATACCAACCTAGAACTGAGCATTAAATACAGGCAAAAGATACACATGATAACCTCTAAATGTATGTATTACAATCTACAATATATAAGAGAAGAAAGAGAGAAAGAGAGAGAAAGTGAAAGAGAGAAAAGAGGTAAAGAACCTGCCATAGAGGTTGGCTGGGGCGGGGAGGAAATCGGAACATTGGTGGTGGGGAAATGGGCACTAGTGGAGGGATGGGTGCTGGAACACTGTATGACCGGAAGCCAAACATGGACATCTTTGTAATTGTACATCTCATGGTGGTATAATAAAATATTTAAAAAAACTCACATGACTGCCATTAGTCTTTAATTACTAGGGCTAAGAGATAGATTGGGGTAAAGGTACTTGCCTTGCAAGTGGCTGACTCCAGTTCAATCCATGGCACCACCCACAGAGCCCCTGAGCACAGCCAGGTATGGTCCAGCCCCGCCCCGCCACCACCAAAGAATTATTGCTTTCTATACTTTTTATTAAGAAGCAGGGTCATGGTGTCAAATGTCCAGGTGCAGTCAGGAGACGTGGATGTGGAGCCTCTCTGCTGTCTCCCCACACTCTGCACTTCCTCGGCTTTTCAGGAGTCGGCCGCTTCCCCCATTTGTAATCATCACTGTCTTCCTTGTGGTTTTTGTACTTTCAAAGGAGTAAAGTTTTTACACTAATCGTTGCCTCCTTAATCAATTAATGAGACTTAAAAGATCATTTATCATTGGAAATTGCATTGGCCCGCAGATACTAAGGAACTGCATCCTACATTGATAATTGTACTAACTTTAATGAGATTCTTATTAACATATACATTATTAATTAGACCATTCATGCAGATGTCATTTTGAGTCACACCAGGATTCCCGATGGCTCACATGGTTATTAAACCTCGCTAATTTGCACAAGGAATTAATATTATATTAAAGGTTCTCTCCACAGTGTATACTAAATTAAACGCTTACTTTCTCGACATCTCACCCGCAACAGCCGCTGGTACTTGTTAAAGAGGGAACGAAGAGGGAAGCGTTTTTATTCTGAGACCCGTGAGCACCCTGTTTGGCAAATAACTCCAGTATCTGTGAAGAGAGGGGAGGAAAGGCTGAGAGAGAGAGAGAGCCAGGAGCAGAGGACCCTCCTGCCCGGTCCCCCGGTCCTTGGGAGAAGCCCACTGTTCCTTAATTAGCAAGGTTTCCTAATGCGTCTCAAAGAGAGCATTTAAAGTCTTATTACAATGTATTATTTATTCATGGCAAAATAATGTAGGAAATCCACATAAGCAAAAAAGACGAAGCGTTTCCATCTCCCAGTCCCTCAGCACTCGGTAATTACTGTTCTCAAACAACCCCATGCTCCGTCTAGTTCCTCTACTGCTAAATGACATCCTTTTTACACAAATAGACTGTTCTATATATTATTTTAAGAACTGCCTTTTTTAACTGAGTGTCTCGTGAATGCTTTCCTGGGTTATTAAGTGTCCTTCTGGAATCTGGAGCAGCATGAATTATACATGTCATTCTATTTCATTCTTTCAAGTGATGATGGGAGGGTCAACTTGATAGTCAACTTGGTTGGGGCTTTCCTGCCGTGTTAGTCAGGCAAACACTTATCTAAAGACTGCTGTGAAGGGGCCCGGAATGATAGCGCAGCAGGTAGGGCATTTGCCTTGCACGCCGCCGACCTGGGTTTCTTTCCCTGCATCCCATATGGTCCACTGAGTACTGCCAGGCGTAATTCTTTAGCAAAGAGCCAGGAGTAACCCCTGAGTGTCGCCGGATGTGAACCCCCTCAAAAAAGCAAAAAAATAAATAAAGACTGCCGTGAAGATATTTATACATGTGATTAAAGTCCATATTTGGGTGGTTATAAGGAAATTGATCCCTGATGATCTAAATGGCCTCCATTGAACCAGTGAAAACCTGAAGGGCAAATCTGAGATTTCCCCAAAGAAACAGCTGAGCCTAGAGAGATGCATGATAGGTTATGGCACTTGTCTTGCAGTCAACCTCAGTTCAATCCGCAGCATCACATATGGTCCCAACCATCACTAGGGGTCACTCCTGAGCACAGAGGCAAGAGTATCCCTGAGGGTGGTCCAAGGCCCTCAAAAATAAATGATAAAAAGTGGGCCGGAGCGATAGCCCAGCGGGTAGGGCGTTTGCCTTGCATCGCGCCGGCCTGTGCCGCCAGAGTTCAATCCCCGGCATCCCATGTGGTCCCCTGAGCACCGCCAGGAGTAATTTCTGAGTGAAGAGCCAGGTGAAACCCCCTGAGCATTGCCGGGTGTGACCCCCAAAAAAAAAAATCAAAAAAATAAATGATAAGAAGAAACAGCTCTGCTGAGGGCACAGGTCAACACCCAGAATTCTGGCCTGACCCCAGAGAATCCAGATTG